>AWOL01S0049104.1:24239-41810 GCA_000715115.1 Nicotiana otophora | reverse complement strand
GCTTGACTTCAAGACTTATGATACGGATATTATATGATTAAAATACATTAAAACATGACCTCTTGGGACAATTAATCACCTCTAGTGTTACCCGAAAATACGGGTTACAACATCCTTGATTCGTTTGACTTCTAATACTTGTTAACCACTCTTATACACCCTTGTATCGTTTAAGACCAATAGGATTAACATCTTATCATCTCAAGATAATCACTTCTTGGATTTACGTCGACTAACTTACGGCATGATCTAAGGTATGCAAATTTGGGTTGTAACAGCTCCTCTCCCTCTTTTTCTTCGTAAGGAATCCTTCAGGAGTTGATCCAGTGGAATCTTAGTTAGGATGAGTTAATTGATTTCCTTTCCACCACGAAAAGAACTGAAAGAGAAATAGATAGACTGAGATCCAGACATTGCGTAAGAGGAATCAAAGGAATACCCCTTCTTTATATAAGGTTTGGAACCCTTGCTTTAATGAAGAAAGAACTCTTCTTTATATACAAAACTAGATGAATAGCCTCATCGAATAAATGAATTACGAGGAAGGAAGCATCTCTTTTCCTGGGAAGTTAGTCTTTTCATGCGAGGAATTTGTGTTCCAAACCTTCTCCCTCCCTTCCACCGATGTAACTACTCTTGCAAAGTCAAAAAGTCGTATAACATTCCTTGCAGTCGAATAGATTATATGAAGAAAAGCCAAGAGGTGATTGTTGCATCGGCCTTCTCGTTCCTTGAGTAAAAGGTCCGGAATGGCCTATTTTCATGCCTAGATCGGGAGTTTACGGGCTCTGTAGGGTCTCCATCTATAGGCTCACTAAATATGCTCAAAAGAAAGGGCTTTCTTTGAATAGAAATAGGCAATCTTCCTCTAGCCATCTCTTCCTGTCTATTCAAGCCTTGCATCTGTCTGAAATCTATTGGTAATTGATATTTAGGAAGAATCCCTTTTAAAGACTAAGTCTAATCCAAAGTAACGGCTGAACCCGGGCCAATGGCAGTTCAACTATTCTTTCTAGCAGGTGCAATAGCGCACTAGGATTTCCAAATCTTAAGAACTTGAACTCCTTGGCTTGAGCCGAGTGGGGTGGGGTTTGATCTTTTGATGCTCCCAATGACCACAAAGGCATGCGAGAGAAAGCGCTGAAAAATGATTCAATGATTGAAGAGGCTTTGACAAGTCCTCGGCATTCTCACTTATGTTATTAAGAGTCACTTGTCTTCCGGGGCTTGGGCCTACTACCAGAGATCACATTAATATGGTAGGCCCTGATGATCTCTGAAATTTCTTCATATGATAAACCAAATGGGTCGGGCCAACTTCCCCAACACTTGCTTTACATTCACATCTCAGTCTATGCGACTGTCCCTAAGGAAGGGTTTTCGTTGGCCTGCATTGATTTGAAACTACTACTATACTAAACCGGCTGAAAGAGCGTAGTTGTGACCTACGTTCCTTATATTTAAGGTTCCTCTCCTTTGTGGGATAGGGCACATTCCACCATAATCACGCTTTACACCTCGATCCAGCTCTTAAACTATAAGATCCTCGTCACCAGTCAGCTAATACTAATAGTTGTCCTCCTACGGACCTTTGCCTTCCCTCCGTTTCCACAATAAGAAGAAAAAGAAGAATTTTTCCAACTTGAATATGAACTACGACAAGGAAAATAAATCCTTAGAAAGATAAGCATTGGATTGTTTTTGTGTAACATATCCGTTTTTTTCTTTGTCTATTGACTGAGTTCCCCCTTTTAATATTCCTTTTCCAATATGTGAGATGTGGGGATGAAGCTCCGAAGCAGGAGCTAGCCTTGAAATGCGGGCAAAACTTCACTGTTTTTTAGGAGAGCTGCCTACGTACCTTCTCTTTTCAGAAAAAAAAGAATCAAGTCCCACGTAGTTCACAGTTAATCAGTTAAATAGATCGCGTTTAAAAACCAAATAGACTGTTTAGGAGGTATGCGACTTGGACGACAAAAGAGGGCTAGAGCGTGGGTCAGGTTCAGATATGGAGTGGCGAATGCTTCCCGATCACTCTCTGAGAGAGAGAGAGAGCTATTTTACACATTTTCGAACTGAAAGCGAGATCTTGCAACCACACCTGAAGAAGCACGCAACAAAGCTCTTTTCCTTTCTCATTGAAGTATGTAGCAAGGAATCAAAGGGATGAGAACTGATTCAATTCTGTGATTAAATCAAATTCTTTCCTTCGTTAGTTTACCCACTGTAACTGACTGTCACGTCCAATAAGAGCGTGAGCATCCCACTATTCTTTCTTCTCATGGGGGGCATTCTACTAGCAAGAAAACTCCTATAAGTGGTAATACTAGTTGGGGCTTTGTGGTATAATTCTTTGCCGAAAGAGGTATCCACCGACCCAACAACTTTCCGATGTGATTGACAAGTAGTGGGGCATGGAACGAAGTTTAATTCATTGTGACAAGAGTTCACCAAGTCTAAGAAAGGGTCAGTCATCCAACGAGAAGGGTAAATCAGGTCAGCTAGCTAAGACCCACTTTTACCTTAAAGATCAATGTTTGTGAATGAAATGTCCTCTACTCGGTAGTAGTAGGAACAAGATGTAACTAATTCATCCCTGCCAACGAGAAGGGGGGCTTCACCTGATCACTTTGAATCCGCAGATCAGGAAGAGAGAAAGGAGGAGGTTTTTTCTTTAGACATAGCAGAAGCTTGTTCCTGGCCTCTTTGGCAGTAGCTAATCTGAATTTGTAACCCGTCATCTTTGGGCAGGAGTCGTCAGATTTTGCCCAAGCAATAGAGCGATCGACACTCGCTCGCATGTTTTATGAATTGGTAAGTGCAAGGAAGTTGATTCAAAAAGGGGAAGAGGAGTAGCCAAGCTTGGTTCTTGTTTGTTTTCCTTAGTGGTGTAGTACGGCACATGGGAAATCAAAATAAGAGAGAAGTAACAATACGATTGATCCGTAGGAAATAGCGAATTACATGAATTCTCTATCTCTTTCCTTAGTTGAGAGAGAGGGAGAGAAATCTCGACATGCAGGAATATCTCGTTGAATCAGTATTTTTTGCCACATCACGCATAACGGGAATCGAACCCCCTCCGCTGCTGGCGGGTAGATGTATAATGTACTACTTTGATCCAGCAACTTGTTAGGAGTAGGTTTTGGCTTGGGACAAACCCGTGGATGAGCGAGAATATACGAAGATCGTGTTTAGATGGTTTCCCCTTACAATCTTTTTTGTTAAAATGAATGCGGATGGGTGTCTATTCTCTTTGAGAATTTGGAACGTACAACCAAGAATGTAGCTGAATTCTTGGCCATCTACCGTGGGCTTATGTTGGCATGGGATTTGGGTTACAAGCAGGTCATTCTTGAAACTGATTTTTAAGATTGTTTGCATGTTGTGATTCATTTGATTTCCTCTAATCACCCTCAAGGAAAACTGATCCAAGCTTGTTGGAATCTTGTTCAAAGGGATTGGCAGCGCTTTTATAAGCATACTCAACTGAAGCTCTGAAGCAGCCGCCAGGTTATCAACAACTTTTGACCTGTCTGCCTGGACATAAGATACCTAAAGAAGAATTAAGAAAAGGAAAACATTATTGTATATGGCACAAGAAATGGACTCACTCTACAAATAATTACGTAAATCTCAAGAATCTGATTCAAGATTACTTGGACAAAGGTTTGTTCCGTATAGCAGACCGACCAATAGGAATCGAGACATCATCGTTTGCAGGTGCAGTAGAGATCAATATGATTTCAACTGACCTAAGGAAGTTGTCTGACCCACATAAAGCGTTGGAGGCGGCTGAGCACATCCCACAAGATTCAAGCCCAAAAAGTGTGGCAAGTCATTCGCCAAGGCCATTACCAACAACAAAATTATGTTTGAGATGTCAACTTGAAATCTCGATGAATCGAGGAGAAAAACATCTACCCTTTCGAAAAAGGATGGTATGGCGATTTGTGGTAAGAGATCCTTTAGCACAAGAGCAAAGGATGACGACTGATTCAATTGCCCTATCTACTCAATTGATTGAATATAGTTGTGTAAAGCAGCATAAGTGCTAACCTGATCTAAGGAAGGAGGGGGAATGCGAAAGCAAGGCTATTCCGGGTCATCAAGAGTCTGTAAGCCTATCAGCCATGAAGTACACATAAGCGGGAATAGGCTAAAAGGATGGTTATAAGGCATCTAGAGGGTCTGTTTTTGGCTGGTCATAACCAGAACTCTTATGTTAGGGGTCCGCCCTTAGCCCAGTACTTAATAAAGGGAGGCAAGGCAAACTTCTTCCACGTCTAATTCTTGAAAATAATCATATGAGAAATCGTCTGATGAAGAGTTCCCTAGCTAGATGATTTTCCATGTGAAATGAATTATGAAAATAGTATGGCAGAATGGTATGATTATATGACTAGAGAAGAGATAACCAGGAAAGAAATGGAGAACATATCGGGGCCTTGCCCTTACTTTAGCTTTAGGAAGAAATCGAGACTTTGCACCTCAACTTAGGGATCAGATATCGATATTGGAAGATCAGGCCCATCACTTCTTCTTGACTTCGATGATTTGCCTGTAGGAAGATCATCGAAGGATAGAGAAAGAGATGGAAAGTTGACTAGAGTAGGGGGTAGAGGGTCTATGTATATCTATTCCAATCGGGGTGATAGCTCGACTCAGCAAATGGGAGAAAGATCAAATCGCGTGGGAGAGGGGGTCCCACCCATCATCTAGATTCAAAGTCAAGGTCTTGTTTTGATATTGATCATAGCAATCATCACTTCCTTCATTGGATTGATTCAGGCTTGCTTGTCTCACTCTCATATTGGAAGGCTGGGTTTGGAACCCTCTAGGAACTGAATCGCTAGAAAGATCTCTTCTTTTATTTAAACCAAGTGGACCCTAAACCAAAGCTTTGATGGCTGCGCTTCCCCTTTATTGTTAGTCCTCTTACCATACACTACTTCGAATGCTTACTTCCCCCCTTACTTGACATAGGCCGATTCACATCATTTTTATAGTCAAACTTAGCTGCTGGAAGAACTTATCCCCCCTGCTCGGTCTCCCTTGCACTAAGCTCTTCGGCAAGTCTTCCAGTAAACTGACGACTAGAGTCTAGCCGTCCTGAGTGATAAGCACTACTAAACCTTAGTTCAGTGCCTAACTTCTTCCATAGCACCCTCTATTAGAGGGCAGACTGTTGTCTTGATCGGGCGTAATGCTCCCCCTTCATCATAAGGCTTGCTTTCTCACCACCTAATGATGATGAAATCACGATCATGGGGTTGCTCTATTCTAATTCCATATGCAGAATATAATGGAAATCAAGACCCGAAAGCTTTTTTAGTTCCAGATAATGCGGATCAAATCTCATCTCCTGAGCTATACCTATAACTTATGCAAATTTTAATTTTCCTAAACTTAGTTAATAAAAAAGACGGGATAGAGACCCTGATTTGGACCTTCGTGATTGAGCTTATGATTGTAAAGAATGCGAAGCCATAGTCAAACGATCCAAACCAAGTTGAGAGTTCCTAAGCTTATCCACCTGAAGCACTCACTTCAACTCTTGTCCTGCAGTGGAAGCTGCAGCCGGAAGCTTCACTGTGGAGGCTGACGGTCAGATGGAGCTGATTAGATCCACAGCCGAGATGGGGCCATCCCTGGAGTCAAAGAGTTATTACCCGCTGTATCATTGACACGGACGGGGCTTCCTCGCATCATACCGTCATTTCATCGAAAGATGATTCGATGTCGTGATGCAAAGGCTGACCGGTTCTTCTTTATCTCTCATGGTTTTTGATATCGTCGGTAGTCCACTTATATTATAAGATAAGTATGGCTACCTTCGAGTCGATCTTTGAGAAATGTAGCTCCTATTACAGTGTTCAGTCTATTTTTTGTGAATTAACGTAACCTTTTCATCACCTACAAAAGACATATCTCCCGTGGATCTCGGAGATCCCTCTTTCTCGGGGTATTTTCTTGGTCAAGTATTCCGCTCGTTTGTTGTCACAAATTCAATATAATGGCCCTGAAAGAATCAAGCATACTCTTCTTCTTCATGTGTAATGCTTTCTTTAAGAATATATTTCTTTTCGTAAGCCCACAAGGGATTTCATCATGGTAAATTCCAATCTAACTATTAAACAAATAATTACGACTAATCGTAAGAGGAACTATTCTATATGTAATCTTCAGAATAGAGCTCTGATACCACTCTAATGAAAGCAAAAATCCCGAGAAAACGTATCTAGAAGAGCTTGAGGATTTTAAGTTACCTTTAGGGCTAGTTAGGTAAAACCTTATATACGCAATTATCAGATCGATCTTTGAAGGACACACGAGAACTTTCCTCCTTGACTTCAGTTTAGGAATATTTTCAGCCGGGATTGGAACGACCTATGTTGTAACGGAGGAGAGAAGGTGAACTAGCTTCCCTTGGTCGCCTCTCCCGTCTGGTCGAGTAGCTTTCACTCCTTCCTACTTACTTTATTATAATATAAGCTTAAGTTGCTACGTGTCCTATTGGGAGCTTTCGGAAATCACTTAGCAGGTTTTCATCTTAGGAAGAGGGAAGAACAAGGGAGAAGATCTTATTTAAAAGAATATGATTCCAAAAGAAAGTCAAAATTGGGAATAGGATGCCTTGAAGGTGAATAAGAAAGTTCCTAAATAAAAAAGAAAATATCTGCCTTTCTAATGAGATGTGATCTGTCTAGGGCTAGCTGAACTAAGCCTTATCAGAGTAGGAAAGATTTGATGCTTTCATGCTTCTTCTTCCTACTACGCCCTAGCTTTCCCACCGCTCCATGGGGGGTCTTTTCTTCTCCCTTGAGATATGCGATTTGAAAGAAGAGAAGAGGTTTTATCAGTTAATCATCGTCCCTTCCTCTAATGAATTAGATCCCATCTGCTAACTATAACTCAACTCTGAGGGAATAATGAAAAGCAAACAAATCCTCTACTCGAAAGTCGTTGTTGATCGGTGATATCTGTAAGAAGGAATACCTGTCTCAAGGTAAACAGGAGTTTTTGGAATCTCTTTCTATTTCTACATCTCTTTCTTCCTCACTTTCCACCCTTTCTTATGTTTTGGAGGCTTCTTTTAGTTTGTTAGTAAGAATGGGTGAGGGTATTCTGCCTAAATAGTAGACACAGGTAATAAATAAGAGAATACTAAAGATCTGATCCATAGAATTTCTTAATTCTAACACAAGGTACTTATTATATCCAATGTACTTCTTAGATCTAATAGAATGATTTTTCCATATCCATACTAATACCAATCCAAGCCATTTCATGAATAAAATGTGACCAATTAACCAACCAAGAAAACCACTTGTTACAAATAAGATTTTGTTGTTGCGTCGAAAGAGATAAATGTTGACTAATCTGGCTAACATTGAACTTGGTAAAATGAAATAGTTGAATAATTTAACAATTAGATTATTCAGGAATACACATTGAATGCTGAGATTACGCATTGAATTTCTGGTAGTAAATCCATAATAAAAAAAGTTTTTGTGATTGTTTCAGAAGAAATGAAAGAAAAGATATGGTAGAGCTAGGACAGTTATTGTATGAGGTCTACCCAATGCTAGATGCAGAGGTGCACAATAGATCGATATGAACATCATGAGCTGCCCCGTAATAAAGCTAGTTATTGCTGATACCTTCTTCTCAGTTCCTTCATCCATAACCAGAGCTAGGAGAAGGAAGAAATAAGAGGGCCCTATGGAGAATGTGATCAGAAATCCATAATAGAGTCCANAGTCCGACCACAAACGACCGAATTGATTATCTTCATGCATAAGGATCCTAGATTACCTAGTAGAAAAGATTGAAAATCATCACAAACCTCCCTTATTTCTTTTCTATTGCAATTTATGTGGATTATTATATGATGATTTTTGAACTTTCCATATATAGAAAAGAAATAGAAAGAGATAGACTAGAAATGACATTTGTTATTCCAATGACACCAAAGGGATATAAAATGAATGGAATTGGGATATGGATAGAATATAATAAAATAGAGCCACTTAGAGGTTCCCTCTAAAATGAGGGATGTAAGGGAGCCACTGCGAAGAAGTTCTGAAAGTTACGAAGGAAGCTTCGAACTCATATTGGTCAGGGGTTGAGAACGGGAATTGAACTCTATGAGAATGAATCTCCTGTTGTTCCTCAGTAGCTCAGTGGTAGAGCGGTCGGCTGTTAACCGATTGGTCGTAGGTTCGAATCCTACTTGGGGAGATTTGATTGATTCTGAATTAAAGAATTCAGAATAAAGGGGCTCGCTTTGCCCGTTAAGAGTAGGTAACCCGTTCCCTGTCTTTGTTTCTATTGCATTCTATCTCATCGTATCACATTCTGTTCTGCGAGATTAGAAAATCACCATCAATACCTCGGTCTAGNAGCTTCGAGCTCATATTGGTCATGGGTTGGGAACGGGAATTGAACTCTATGAGATCGAATCTCCTGTTGTTCCTCAGTAGCTCAGTGGTAGAGCGGTCGGCTGTTAACCGATTGGTCGTAGGTTCGAATCCTACTTGGGGAGTTTTGATTGATTCTGAATTAAAGAATTCAGAATAAAAGGGCTCGCTTTGCCCGCTAAGAGTAGGTGACCCGTTCCATGTCTTTGTTTCTATTGCATTCTATCTCATCGTATCACATTCTGTTCTGCGAGATTAGAAAATCACCATCAATACCTCGGTCTAGGTCAGCTATAATCTTTTTTTCCATAGCCCCGAGGCTATTTACAACTAGCCAATTAAGAAGTCTTAGATGTACTAGCACTGCATCTTTGATGCAGTCATCGATTCTCCCAAGAGGTCACAATTGCCGCGAGCAAAGATATTAATGACGAGGAAGGCTTTTTAGTTATGATACTAATACTTGCTCTGCTTTCAAATGCCCTTTTTTGGTTTAGAACCCAGCCATATAATCGAAATAGGTTCGATTGGCGTGAACCCTACTTCTTTTTCACTGCCCGGGTTATCCTAAAGCTGCTAACCTGTCCCCTTCGACTGAACGACAGAATTCTTTCACCGCACTCAACTTCCTTAGGGGGATGAGAAGGATGGCCAGTTCTGTCTTCTTCAGACTCTTGTTTTTGATAAGGGGACTCTATTCTTGAAAATAATAGGTATGTTCAACTAGTTATTTGAACAATTCAATAAGAATAGGGATTTTCAATGCTAGAAATGCCATAACTCTCTTTATGAATGTTCGACTTTCTTTCTCGAACCACCGGATAGGGATGCAGAAATAGCAACAATTAATGGTAGATTGAAAATTGCTTATGATTTGATTTTTCCTGAAAAGAATTCCTCGCTTTGATAAGAAATATCTGAGTAAACAACCTTTGAGCTGAGTTAATATTCCATTTTTAGGGTTAGCTTTGCGTTCCTTGAGTATGTTTCTTCCCTAAACTAAGAAAGAGTATCGTGCTTGTTTTGATAAGAGTATTACATACTATCTGCTAGAATGTTTTCAACGTCCCCCTTATGTAACTACGGGAATTTCTTCTGGTTCGCTACTATCTTTTGCTACTGACCTTGAACTGGCCNGTTTTCAACGTCCCCCTTATGCAACTACGGGAATTTCTTCTGGTTCGCTACTATCTTTTCCTACAGCTCACGACTGACCTTGAACTGGCCAAAAAGCTTTCTATTTGAACGGAATTCCACAATTGCAGAAGCTTCGGTCTCGATCGATTATACTTTTGGTTAATTGGGTAGGTGTCGATAGCAGCAGAACCTTTGCTTTGGACCATACCTCGAAATAAGCAAAGATCTAAGGCTTTCTTTTCTCTGCCTCTCGGCCTGAGAGCAAGGTCCAATGATCCTCTTTTTAATCTCCTACTTACTCTCTTGTGCGATTAACTCTAAAGCCATAGTGAACAACTAAAGAAGGAATGACCGAATGAAGTCGTTAAAGGCAGGAATCCATCCTTCCATTTGATCAAACACATCTGAGCCGAAGTAATGCAATTCACTCGAAAGGAGAAGAGCGTCAAGCAGCCCCAACTCTAGCTCCAGAAGGCTCCGTAGAGCAGGAGAATGCTCAGGTCCATCTACGTGTGATTCCTCATTTGGTTCCTAAAACTTGAGGTGAGCTACTGATTCTACTCCTGGTGTGACTGAACATAATGCTTCCAGAAAAGGCTTTTAACCAAAAATAAGATAAAAGAATAAAAGAAAAACCATAGTAGATCTATGATTAGCCCTCGGTCGGGATGGTCCTGTCGAAGAACTTGATTCTTGCAAAGAAAGAAACTTAGGACAGGAGACTTATGGAAGCAGTAGGGCTGGGTCTGCTGCGTGTGAAACCCCAAAACCTCAAATCCCTTAATGACTATCAAATAAGAGTCCTACCGAGGATCCGGTGTCTAAGGTGTCTAGGATTTCTCCCAAAAGTAAGTAGGAGTGTTCTTCCTTTCAAGCCCTCTGCCTTACATTCTATAGACCTTGTCTCACTAATCTTTTATTTTCTTTCGGGATTTTGTTTGCGTTGTTGTCTCAGTAGTTGTATTCCCTCTAGTCCCCTTGAAAGTGAAAAAGGGCCTAAGCCTGTTTAGTTCCATCTTCTTGAGTTTCAATTTGAATGCTAGGGCTTTACGTCCTGGGGTAAGTCCCAAAGTCCTAAGTTCTTCCTTTCAATCCAAGTCGAGGTAATAATTTCTATGGTTGGGCTAATGAGATTTCTTTTTCTTAAGGCTAGGCGTATAGATAGGTTTCTGGATCTCGAGATTAGTTTAATTTCTCTGGTTAGGAATAATAAAAAAAACTAGGAATAGCTGATTCTAGATCAATATCAATAAAAAGCAGGTTCTAGGGCAAGTGAGTTTGAAAGCAATCTCTTTTAAAGAGAGTTAGAAAAGCCAATCTAGTTANGCAATAAAGTAGGGATTTTAGGAAAGCGAATTATCTTCTCAGGGAAGCGGTGCTATGTTTCGCATAAGACCTTTGTTAAGTAAGGTGATGGTGCCCTTTATATGATGCTTTCCCTCCTGGAAAGTGACTTAAAGAAAACAAGTGAAGAAAGCTCCCCCCGGTACAGGCGAGTTCAGGGGCTTAAAGTTATCCCAATACCAGAGAGACACTTCACAGAGTGTGATACTAATGGTTAGGGGGATGGTAGTAACCCAAGTACAAGCACATGAACTCACTATACCAATAGTTTTCTGCCCGCAACCCCAGCTCCTACTTTGAATGATAGAACAATTCTAAAGGGGCATACATACGGCTTTGACTAAACGACTAACTAAGGCTAACGGAATAACAGAATCGGAAGCAGACGTAATCGAAAGAAAGCTTGGGCCGAATGGAAGGGGCTTGCAACGATGGAAGGCTTACGGGATAGGGGCATACTCATANATTCGAAAGGGGCATACGTACGGCTTTGACTAAACGACTAACTAAGGCTAACGGAATAACAGAATCGGAAGCAGACGTAATCGAAAGAAAGCTTGGGCCGAATGGAAGGGGCTTGAAATGATGGAAGGCTTACGGGATAGGGTCATACACATATAAAACATTTCCTAACTAAACCAATTGGGGTGATAGACCCGTGAAGCAAAAGCATTTTGCATAGCATTGAACCTTACTTCAAAGACTGGAAAGCTTACAACACACGTAATAGAGCGAAGCCTTAAACTGATTGAAGGCAGACGAAGAGAATTACCTACGAGGATTTATTAGGATGGCTCAAAGACTAATTTGGTCTCTTCCTGAGAGGCGGATACGATTGAATTAGCTTTGGATTACGATAGAGCTAGACAGCGGGATGAAAGGTTTACGAGGAAGAATCAATGGCCAATGGTTCTACAACTGCAACAGCACTTACTGAAAAGACTATTCTATGACCAGCCGCCTACTTAATTGCACTTCCAGCATTTAGCAAATTCCTTCTTCTGCGAATATGAGACAGATCGACAGCCGGTACGGGACTAAGGGACTGTGGGAATAGCAAAAGACCGAATTCAAAGATACAGTCCAATTAAAAGGAAGATGGTGAAAGACCACCACAAAGAGACCCTCGCTCACGCCTTAGTCTTATTCGAAAACAAAAGTGGATGGACCTTCCTCAAGAAAAAAGCAAATCTGATTTCGGGGGGCATGTAGGTGGAGAAAGGCTGGGAAACTATAAGGTCTCGTAGGAAAAAGACAAAACATAGGTAGGCTGCCACGCGGAGTGAAGGTAACTAGCCAATTCTCTAAGGTCTAGTAAACTAAGGTGGTAGTGTAGACAAGGTTAATTCGCTCTGGGATTGGTAGTCCCGTTTGCTCTGACGTCAGAATAATCATTATAATACGATGAAAGCACCTGATTAGCAAGCAATTCTCTGCTCTGCTCTTAGTAATGATCTGTCTAGGGCTACTTTCAAAACTGTGAATTTTGTAATAAGACCCTATTAACGGGCATTCTCTGACTTACAATCGAATTCATACCCGGCAATCTACGATCTACCCAGCACCTTAGTTTATGTTGAATAGGCATAACTGACTTCCAGCTAATTGTCAAATAAAGCTATATGTGCTTTAATTCCTAGATTGAAAGAATTCTTGAAGCAAACATTCCGGTAAATCAAGCCTGTGTAGAATACTTTACTTTTCCATGTGCAATACCACAAAAAGTATTCCCCCCTAAAGCTCAGCTCTGCGAAGTCCTTTCAGAGATTGACCTTTCTTTCTCTTCATCCCGGTCTGATCGGTCGAGCTTTCGTAATCGATCGCTCATATGTCTATTTCGTTCTGGCTAGCTCTCATCTCCAGTTCTGTTTCCAACCTTTCATTTAATATATCATTCCCGTAAGCAATACCTCTTATTTAATCTTGCTATACGTCCAAGCCTTCTCCCATCGGTTGTTGGAAGCAAAACTGGAACTAGATATAACTGAAGGAAAGGCTACGTAGGTACGATAGGAGGGTACGGTTAAGCAGGTAAGTGAAGGCTCTCTCTCTCTTGCTCTGTGGTGCTGTGTAAAGCCTTTCCGCCTATCTATTAATTTTTTTATCTTTATTCAAAGTAAGCAGATCGAAAGCACGAAAAGGAATTTCTTAGTGCACCCCTAGTCTAATTCAAAATCCATCTCTTTCTTTCTATTCTAATTCCTCTCCCTTCATTCCTCGATCCGCTTGTAAATTCTTGGTGTAACACTCACTCGTAAATGATTGGTGTCGGAATTTCTCACTAATCAGGTGTGATCAGTCTCATCCGTGTAAGAATTAGAAATTCCTTTTCCAACGCGTCCCAAAATAGGCGTTATGGCAAGGACAAAAGCAACCAAAATATTCCTTGGTGAATCGGGCGAAAACTTGAACTACGTACATACATACTTTTGAAAAAGGGTAAAGCCAAAAGACATAAACACTGGTGCTATTGCGGTTACACTTCCCGCTTTGTCAGGTATACTACGAAGAATGGCATGGATCGGTAGGAAATACCATTCTGGCACAATATAAGGTGGGGTGGACATCGGATTAGCAGGTATATAATTTTTGGGATGCCCCAAAATATTATGAGCATAAAAAATCCAAATATAAAAAAAGATAGAAAAAGCTACCCAACCTACTAGATCCTTTGCATAAAAATAAGGGTAAGAAGCAATTTTATCCATCTCTGAATGTACACCCAATGGATTATTGGATCCATATTGATGATATGCGGCCAGATAAAGAAGACTGGCGCCTACCAAAATAAAGGGGAGTAAATGATGAAGACTAAAAAATGATTTAAGGTGGCATTGTCCATAGAGAACCCACCCCAAAGCCAAGTCATTATGGTATCTCCTAATACAGGTATGGAGCTAGCTAAGCTTTTAATTACTGTAGCTCCCCAAAAGCTCATCTGACCCCAAGGTTGTACATATCCTATAAAAGTTGTCACAATCATGATATCGACCACAAAAAATATGAAGGTGAACCACAAAGAAAAACATACTTGCCTTATTAGCATGCATATAATGGAGCAACCAGCCCCCTTCAACATCTCTTATAATGTGTTCTATACTGTTGAAAGCTAGATTCATATGAGGTGTGTAATGCATAGATAAAACAATGCCAGTCACTATCTGAATGACTAAACAAATACCAGCTAATGAACCAAAACCCCGCCAATAACTAAGATTTCTCGGGGTTGGATAATCTATCAAATGCTGATTAAGTGTGGAGGATATAGGTTGTTTAAGAAGAGAGAGTCGTTGTTTCAGATGAGACCCGAAGACCAGGAAGAATAAATAAGCAAAGGGAGGGGCTTCTTCCTTCAACACAGGTAATGCTTATTCTTCTCCTTCCTGGTACTGTTGAATAAGGCAAAGCTTTTCCCTATTCCCTATCAAAAGCACTTTTAGTAGAAAAATGAATTCGTCTCAAATCAAAAGAAGAAGACTCTGCACCTTCAACTAATTCAAGCAATTCAGTCAGTAGGAAACTCATATCACTGAAAATTGGATTATATAAAACCTTGTGAACATTACAACCAATCAATCGAGAGTCTTCTATACATTTAGAAACATTCTATTTATTCCCGAATGCACAAGAAAAGGTAGAACCTTTGGGAGGTACTTTCATTCTACTTTATTGTAGCAGTTTTAGATCTGTCGGTCGCTCTTTTGAAAGTGCTTGTCTAGCTCCCTCTCCTTGATCTCTTCTTTTTGTTTTTAGCAGGATTTGTCCTTTTAACCACCCCTTCGATCAAATAGAGCTTCCTATCCTACGTTGTTTTTTCCATGATAGAGATATTCCTTTGCTACTTCTTTCCTTGTCTAAAGGAAAAATAAAACTTCTTTTTACCCTTCCTGACGCCATCCATCTCCAAATAGTAAATGCGCTACTGAGCTCAGATGCCCGCTCTTCTAGCAAGTTGGCAGCAAGCACTTCCTCCCCTATTTGTGTGGAAAAGCTTCTGAAAGCCTATTAGTTAGTATTAGCAAAAAACCTAGTTAAGGGGTCCGTAGTTATCGCAATCGCTCATTGGTCTTTACCTCAAGTGCTTTCTTCAATGAGTCCAAATCTGCCTGTGCAGATAAGAAATCAATTACTTGTCGGTAAATCAGCTAGCTCATGCTCTAGTCTTTCATTGATCTTTTCTACCCCTCGCTCTATGAGGATGCGCGCCTATCTAGAATGTGCAAAGTAAAATAGTGGTAGATCAACTGGGTATTGATCGACACATAGGCTGCTGGCAGAGTGGGGGGCAGAATCACACAGCAAGAAAGCTTCCTGTCAATCCAAAAATGTTAGAAAGTAAATTAGATCTAATCTCGTAAAGTGGACTTATTCAAATTCTGAAGTTAGATTGAAGATTCAGAAAGCCAGCCAGTAGTGCCTTTAGCGAATGCGTTCATGAGGCCGGTCCCCGGTGGCTAAGAAGCTTGATCACTTTGTTGAATAAAGCAAGTTGACGTGATGATTGAATCTGGGTGAAGTGTCGCTACTTGGCCGAGCGTTATCGAGAAAAGGTTTTGTTTCCTTAGTCTTTCTTGTGCACTTTTTTAGTCTACTTAGCCTATCTGAGTGGGCTTGGTTGGTAGGGTCAGGGTCTTTCGCATTTTTATCTAAAATTGAGTAAGAGGGCGGTTCCCTCAATTGTGGCATCGCCTTCATCATCCCTCGAACAGGTTGATGAGCATTTGGACAATTCAATATGATCGAACTCCAGAAGCATCAGACCATCTGTAATGGCTCGTCCCTAGTGCCTTTGAACAAACTGAAAGGCCTCTCTTCAACTCCCTCTAATGTTTGAACTTCCAACCAACTCTTTCGACTCCGAGTCATCAAAAGAATGAATGACCACTAGAGGGGGAAAGAGATAGAAATTGGTTCCCTACGACGTCTTCTGTCTTCACGCTTTCTATAAACCACCCTAGCCTTCCACACAAGCTGTAGTACCCCCGAGAATCTTCTCAAACCTTAGTCAGGGCTACTTGAAGTTCCTTTCATCTCTTCTTTCTTTGTGTTGAGAGAGAGTGGCCAAAAGGCTCATTCCAGGAGTGAATGAGAACCTAGCTTAGCAACCAAAGCTAGCTTACTAAGGAAAAACCTATTAATGGAAGACCCTTCTTTGCCGGGCCGGGTACTTCTCCTTTATCCCTTGCCTTGCTTTTTTGCTCAGCCACTCTCTGTTCATAAGTAAGGGTTCCCCTCTCTCAAAAAAAGAATATGTTATTCGCTACCGATACCAAGCAGAGTTGCTTTTCCTTGCTCCGGAGGAGTTTGGTATTGGTAGAGTCACATTCAACCCCGCTTTTTTGCCCTTTGTCTAGTAATCACATCGGCCATAAGGTGGTCTATCACCTCGGTTGGGGAGAAAAGATTTTTTGTTATCGGAAAATCCCTCTCCGCTTTATTAAACTCTTCTCTTAGGCGAGAGCTCACTCAATTCCTTTTTAAACATTCGTAAAGCTCTCTTTTCCTTAGAGTGAGTTGGTTTTGAATGAAAGTAGGTTTCATCCTGACTTTCATCGGGGACAGGTACGAGGTTTGGGTCGGTCGATATGTTGAACGAGAAATCTAAATAGCTTGTTTCATTAAAATCCCTCATAGAAGAAGAATTGGCTGATCTAGAAGGCTTATTTGTTATTGTATCTACCATATAGTTTACATACTCAGACAAGCTGACTCCAGTGCCTATAGTAATAGTCATACTAAAGCTAAAGAGATCCCAATAGTCAATCCGCTATGCCCCAATGTTGTCAACGAACAATCACCTTGCCTTAATAATATATGAATGTTTTTGCATCGTTTCCTCGAATAGGAAGGACAGCAACTGATTCTAGGGATGCCCATTTGTCCACATCAAAAGGAAAGGAATCAGTCCGGAAGCAAAAGAAGAATTCCTCTAAGCCGTATCATCAATGTTAATAGTACTTATTGATGCTTCTCCACACTGTCCTGGTCTCACGATGTGGATTCGAACCACTGCTTCTCCTTATTGTCGTGAGTGAGTCTGTCGTCCTCCTCATTATAGTCCTCCTAGAATCCAGAGCATTTCGTCGAAATACATCATGTCGTTTCACCTTAGTAGTCCTATGCATAGTCAGTACTATAGCCCCAATAATGGCTAGTAATAAAATAATACTAGAAACCGAAAACCAGACAAAATAGTGGGTATAAAGTAAATTTCCCAATGTTTCCAATTTAGTCCAACTTCGTACCTTTCCGGCATAAACCGTATATTTCAGAGAGGTAGTATTTCTTTGGGTTGATAGTAATGGAATGCTTTCATTATCTAAAATAAAGAACATCTTCCACCAAACGATCAGTCCAATAATACCACTCACTGGTAAATAGTGCAATACTTCTTCATGAATCTCCGCTATTTGAATATGGAACATCATAAAAACTAATAGGAATGAAACAACTATAGCTCCTATATAAACTACTGGGAAAATCATAGCGAAGAAGTCGAGACCTAACAAAAGAAGTAAACCCGAAGTGTTGCGAAAGACTGGGATGAGAAACAAAACGGAATGTACCGGATTTTTAGCACGTACAACCATCAAACTAGAGACCAAAGCAGGGCTCGACAAAACAGAAAGTATCATAGTACGTCGTCCTTCCCTGAAATGGAACTTTC
>AWOL01S0049104.1:0-23441 GCA_000715115.1 Nicotiana otophora | reverse complement strand
AAAGTCGATCTATTACGACCAGCGCGGTTGTTCCTATTTCATTTTCTTCTTCCAAGCCCTTCTTAGAAAGCACTCAATGAGTTACTTACGGAATCTCAAATCTCTCTCGATGCCAAGAATTATTTATGTGTTCGGGCTGATTAGAAGTTCGACTTCCTTCTCCCCCACCTTGGCCGTGCTCTCTCGTCTACGCTCCGACCCAGCAAGTAATAATTGAAAATTGATGTTTCCTTGCCTGCATTAAGATTTAAAGCTTCTCATAAAAAAAGGCAATCAATCAAAATCAATAAAACATATGGAAATAGTGAATCAAAATCTAGATGGATCCCTATCTTTATCTCTATCCACAGAGATACCTATCTATATGGAGAGAGATCTATCTATGAATCAGCCTAGACTATCCTCTATCGACATAGATATGTCCCTATGAGCGACTACGCTGATCTTTATATATTTTGGCCACGTCCCTTTCTGGTCCGAAGAAGAAGGTTTGGATGTTTCATTATTATGTCGTGAGGTATGTGACCTATGTTAGGTCCATAAGATTCCACATCTTTTGGTGTTCTATGATTCACCTCCGAATAATGAGTNGGAGATACCTATCTATATGGAGAGAGATCTATCTATGAATCGGCCTAGACTATCCTCTATCTGGATAGATATGTCCCTATGAGCGACTACGCTGATCTTTATATGTTTTGGCCACGTCCCTTTGCGGTCTGTAGAAGAAGGTTTGGATCTTTCAATCTTATGTAGTGAGGTATGTGACCTATGTTAGGTCCATAAGATACCACAGCTTTTGGTGTTCTATGATTCACCTCCGAATAATGAGTAGGTAGTTTGATCCTTTTTATTTTGATCTTTTTAGTAAACTGATGGGGGGATGCGGAGCAATAGGTCGAATTACTATATAAAGAAGAGTTGTAAACTATAGGACTTCTTGTTCGAGTAGGAATATTTCGGTTTTTCTCGTTCTTTCTCTTCTATAAGAATAGCGATTTGAAATGATACAAATTCCTCTTCATTCTGTTGTTCTCAGCGAAAGAACTTCCTAAGCATAATATTTCGGATCCAAACTTCTTTGTTCTTTCTAAGTCTTCTTCTTGCATGGAATAACGCAATTGTTGCAAAAATCGGGATTTTAGTAGTAGGCAGCATCCCCTCTTAGTTTTGAGTAGGCGGAACCATTCTATTTGGTTTCTTCTCCACGGGTGATCCAGGAATTTTCCTATTATTTTTTCAACTGAGATTTCAATATAGAAGGATATATTTATTTATTCACCAGGGGTTCTTGCATCAGTTTCTTGAAAAGATATTATATCTCCGTGGGAGAGTTTAAAATGAGTAATGTTAACCATTCCATTATTCACAAAAACTCTTCGATTACTTATTGGCTGCCTTGCTTGAGGAATAGTTTTACAGAAATTGAGACGAAACGGGATAACGTCCGATCTTGTTTCGGGATTGAGTAGAAAAGGGATATATGAAGTTCGTTCTCTTCCTCTATGCATCTCTGTGATGGGTAAATCTCTATAAAAAAGGGACAACTTTCGTGTAATTTGTGATTGGTTATAACTGTTAATATTTTCTCTAGAATAAATCTTCTCTTAATATATCTCTTCTTGTTCCTCAATCTTCGGAGAATATGACGTTGAATTATTGTATGTTCTCTGTTCCAAACATTTCCTGAAAGTAAACGACAAGTTTTAAATCTTAATGCAGGCAAGGGATATCTCGTTGAATCAGTCGTTTTTGCCATATCGCGTATAACAGGAATCAAACCCCCTCCGCTGCTGGCGGGCAGATGTATAATATACTACTTCGATCCAACAACTTGTTAGGAGTAGGTTTTGGCTTGCCCCTTTCTTCTTATTAGTCGGATAGGTTTTCCACCCTTTTACCTTTTAATATAATAACAATGTAAGCTTCCAAAGCTCCTTTCTTTAGCTGGTGCGCAGGAGCACACATTCGTTTTCCCTTTACGAGGGGCTTTTATGAATAGGGATTTCCCGCCAACAATCTTCTCTTCCTATCACTTCACTTCGTTCTAGAAATCTGATCTTACCGGGCCCGGCGAAGGGGAAGGAAGAGATGGGTGGTCCGGGAACAACAACGAGAGAGGGCTCATAGCCCCCCTCTCACTCTTCCCCATGCCTATTTGTTCACACGAGTTGCGAAACTCTTTTTTTTAATGAATAGATAGAGCCATGATACATTCTGAAATATTGTAAAGGAAAATAGACTCTTTTCGCCCCCTTTGCGATGTCTGTCTAAGGACCTGTGTTAATGTTTTGGAAAGGGGATGTTCGCCTTTTGTAACAAATAGACCCACAATACGGACTAATATATGTTTTTACCCGTAAGCATAAGTAAGATTTATTCATAGTTGGTCAGTCCCCCACGGTAG
The DNA here is from genome assembly GCA_000715115.1 of Nicotiana otophora. NCBI lineage: Eukaryota > Viridiplantae > Streptophyta > Magnoliopsida > Solanales > Solanaceae > Nicotiana > Nicotiana otophora. The sequence goes on along the minus strand of AWOL01S0049104.1, from coordinate 21,034 downwards.
GGCTTCTCGCTTTTCATGAATGTGTCTCCCTCTCTGCTTATGTAAGTTTTACCCGCCTTTTACTCTGCTTGCTTCTGACTCCCTATGAGCTCTTACTTTTTCGGAGGGTCGGCGGGATATGGGAGCCTCGGCTCATGCATCGATTTACCGAAATAACCTCTGCTCTCCCACTTCCTTCTATTCAAAAGGCGAGCAACCCATAAACAAAAAGGCCTAAGAGGGTTCTTCTTTATATATTACGTAGGCCCTAAAGTAGGTAGCCCCAATAGCCGAACTCAGTAGAGTGGGTTTTGGCTTGCCCTTTTCTATCTTATTAGCCAAACCTAAACGTCCTTATTTTGAAAAACAATGCTAACACCCTATCTATAGTAAGGGGTCTTTTCAATTAAATCTCCCACTTGATTTCGGACAGTCAAATATAAAGACTCTTTGTTTGCTCTTCGTGCCTCCTTGACTTCTCAAACTGCACTAAGACTGTCCAACTAGAGTATAGCCGGAAGGAGATCTTTTTGTATTGAAAGTGTTTTCANAAAAACAGCGCTAACACCCTATCTATAGTAAGGGGCCTTTTCAATTCAATCTCCCACTTGATTTCGGACAGTCAAATATAAAGACTCTTTGTTTGCTCTTCGTGCCTCCTTGACTTCTCAAACTGCACTAAGACTGTCCAACTAGAGTATAGCCGGAAGGAGATCTTTTTGTATTGAAAGTGTTTTCAAATAGTAATCCATCGCATCAGTAATAAGACTTAGAGTAAACGAATGATTCAAGCTCCTTACATAAGGCAGTTTAGCTTGATAATTCAATAAGCTGTAATGAAAGAACAAAACCACTCTTTCAAAGGTGGGATCAATCCTAACCTATGCTTCTTAGCCTAACAGTCTATTTGTGGAAGTAAATTATCCAAAAAGTCTCCTTACTAGACCTAACATCCTGTTATCGCTTTCAGATACAAGGAAGTTGGACTAGGCTCTCTCTCTAAAACCCATCCAAAGGAGCACATCTAGTTGAAAGACTCTTATTCTTATTTAGAATGGAAAGATCTTTCAGTTCGTAAAAGCTTAACCTTAAGAGCTTTATCCATAAGTAATGAGAGGATACTTTTAGAAAATCCTCATGCCTTCTCTGGAGACAGAGATATTACTGCTACCTCCGAGTTTGACAATCTAGTCTTTTAGGCATTTTGCTTTTAGAATCCTCTTTCTCTCTGATCCTTTGTGCATTCTTTATCCTATTCCGATTCGATTTAGCTTCCTTTTAGTTTCTATATCTTTATTTTGATGAAAGGTGGATCTATAGGGGAAAGGATAAATATATAGTATCAATAAAAAGATAGTTTGATTTTCTTGTCTGCACATGTGTATTGTCTAATGTATAAGAATCAAGCTTTTCCCCTTCCGTAAGCGCATATAGGAAAGTGGGACCTCGGCTATTGAGAGGAATCCTATTGTCATTCTTTCATGTACTTTCTGCTTTGTTGTTGGCTTGGCAGTGCTTTCATTCCTCTGTGGAGAGAAGACAGAAAAAGGATGTTTCCCCGCTTTCCGTCCGTCGTGTATTCCCCCTTATGTCTTCTGTAAGAACGAGAGGGATGGGCTCCCCGCTAACACTTTTTTAGATATTCCCCCTTCCAAGGACGCTTTCTCGAGCCTTTTTCCCTCATCCCTTTTGGTTTGGGGACGACAAGTACTTCGTCTCGAGTAGGACATCAGTGATCTCTACATTTACCTATGTAATTTTGAAATCTGCTTTCAAGCAGCTCTGTTTTCTAAGGGAGTGGACTAAAAAAAGGAGAAGCGTCATGCATCATGCTTTATGTAGACCATCTAGTAAACATTAAGGAACGTAGGTTCCTCAATTAAACTAGCTTCCTCATCTTCTCTTCCCCCCAACAACTTCACACTGGAGGAATCTCATATTCTTAAGCGAGAAGATCAGACTCTTATTATTGAATTTCCATTGTTTGCACGTAATAGCTCATTCTCTATATTTGTTTTATGCTCAATCTTTTTGTTTTTCATGTTCAGTCTAAAAGAAAAGTGAAGTGACTATAATCGGATCGTAATGAGCCTTACTATCTGAAGGAGCTTAGCTTCTTAAAGGACTCTTAAAAAGGAAAGATTTTTTGAAGAAAGCAATTCAAGTTGGGCTTGAAAGAAGCAAGGCGATCCGATCAGAAGATAAAGAAGATAGACGAGAAGATAAGGGGCGAAGGACTTGTTTTAATTCGATCGGTGTAAACATGATATTAATTAGTCTTTGTCCTTTCATAAGAGACTCCGGACGCTTCTTGTCCTAAGCCCCAAGCATCCGGTTACCTTTGTGGACCTTCGCCGTCTGCTTTTACACTATAGTTACTTACGACGTCTCTTCTCTTTTTCTAAGGACCGGAATAAGAGGCTTCAGTTTTTCGGGGTATTTAACATAACTAATAATTCTATATTTGAAAAGTTCAAAAATTTCAAACAATTTTGATCGGTATTCAACTAAGGTCCCGGTTAAGTAAGATGGGAGCCAAGACAAAGCTAATAAGCGTGAACCCTGATCTAGACACAGTAGGATCAATTGAGTTAGCAAATATAATGTGCGTACAACCATCTTTTTCCTTTTTTGAATTTGGCACTATTTAAATAAAAACGAACCTACAATAAGGTTTTCTTCCTTAAACACTAACCCGGCCAAGGCTCACCAATAAGGTAACCCCGCCCTGTGTTTTTTGGATCAAATCTGGTGACAATTCTGCACTCATGTCCTTCCATAGCTGGGTAAGTGATCTTCAAGGGCATCTCCCCGATCCATTCTTCCCAACTCTCCTCAATCAGATCCATATCTGCTGTTGCTTGTGCAGGAGTAACTAGAGAACTGAAAATTGCAATAAAGTTATCAACTAAGAAAGGTCGGAAGTCAATGCGAGCCGGGCTGATATTAACCAAAATGATACCCTCCTCGAAAGGGCTTGAAATCAAAGACCCAGTCAGGGATAGAGTTGAGAATGACATTAAAATTGAACAACTGTGTAGGAGTACTAACAAGATTTTTAAGGGTATAGTTTATTTAATTGAGTAAAATTAGGCCAGTAGTCTTTCTGAATATGATAGCTGAGAACTGTGATTCTTCGCTAGATCAATTCTTGCTATCACGCTCTGGCTTTCGCATCTGCCGAGCACATCTAAGCGAAACATAGTAAAAACTGGACTTCAATTGGATACCCTTTTTCTCTGTTCCAGGTACAAGTCAAGTTGAATTTACAAAAGAGAATTCAGTGTTAGAAGTATTCAAATCCATAAATTCACTACAAAACAAGGCCGGAACCAGGCCCTAAATTTGAGACTTTGGAAAACTGCAAATAGTAAACTTAAACTATCAATCATATTAATATTACATCCAACTCCACATAGAAGTGTTGGAAAAAAACTATATGAGAGGCAGAAGTTGACTATAAACATCATCTCTCTCTAGACCTCAGGGAGTTTGTTCCAGAGCTGAATTGCGCGTGCACTTCTGCCAGAGCAGAATCACATGTGTACTTGGTGTATAACCTCAGCAGTATCTTCCATCAGAACCCCAAATCGGCACCGAATATGTCCTTTAGACTTTGCTAGAAATGGCCGCACACTAAAAAATAGGTGGAAAACCAGATTAAGCTGGTTGTACTTTTGAGTTCGTTCAATTCACACAGGCAGGATGATTGAGGTGCGTGCTTCGTAAGTTTTTTACTTTCTGCACATGACAAAACAAAGGCATGATAGTACTGTACTCAACTGCTCATGCCATATGTCTCTTCTACATTCTGTAATCTATAATATGTTCATTCATACCAATATACCTTCTAAAACAAAACAATAAACTTTTAACCCCTCTCACAGTCATCAAACATGCAACACCAAATTCCACTCCACCCTCTGCTCGGCAATGCAATTGCCATGCTCACATCAAGTTAGAGCAAATAAATCCACCCCCGTCTTTCTCTTAAAACTCACCTCAGTCTCGTAAATGTCCTTCCCAAATCCTAGTGTAAGGTGTATGATCCGCCGAATCCATTGTTGACTTCACCACGATCGATTAGGTGAAAGTGTTCTGCAAAGTTTGTTTTTTCATACAGATAGCGTGGTTATAGTACTCATATTGTGCCAGCCATGCAATTCGTACTGCACTGGCAGAATTGCTATACACTCTATAAAAATAGGTTCGATAAGCCTTCGTGCTCTACAAAAAAACATAAAAAACATAAATGTTTTACCAGTGTATTTTGAGAAGCCATTGCCCTCCCTACATAAATTCTCGACATTCCCCAACAACTTGCTGAAATTAACGTTGAAATATAAAATGTATAAAATTTTCTTCGAAAGAGTCGAACAATGTTAAATGGTTTCTTGAGGCATCTTCGCTCCGTGAACCCAGTTGCTATTGAAGCCCGAATGGAAGCAAGCCTCAAAGAATTCGGAAACTCGAAGAAAGACTCCAGGGAGTACGCCAGGAGGAGCAGGCACTGATCGTGGAGGCAATCTTCCTTGGTGCCCGAGAAAACTGAAAGCGTATGTCGACTCTTTTTAGTTTTAGAAGGTTTCAATAGGTTTCTTGAGACATGTGTTTTCATGTCTGTTGTTCTTTTTTAGTGTAGATCTACTCTAGTGCCTACCAGAGATAGACTCCTATCTATGCTACCTATCTTTGTTTGGTTTTATTTGTCATGTTTGCATGTATACTATGGTAAAACCTAAAGTGTAAAATGTTTACCACTTAATGCTATGCTAATAGAACAATTAAAAATGACTTATTCCCTAAATGACTACTCTAGCTTTGTCAAAAACAACTGGAATACGAATGATATCCAAAATGCCATCATTGTATCGCTGATAGTAGTACAGTAAATGACGCCTTCCTCTTCAGCGCCACATATAATTGGCTCGCGTAAAGGCAGAAGAAAGAAAGCCCGAACAAAAGAAAGCTGACCAGGAGTGCCAAACCACTCTAGTATCTTCACCCTTGCACCCCCTATGCTATTATACTTAGACTAGGGGCCTCCTTCCCTTGTGCTTTTATACACATGGAAGTACTTTTTCTTATCAATTCGCCTTCATAAAAAATAATAGTCAAATTTGGTGACTACTATTTTAGTGTTCACCCTCTGATCCCAAACTTTCCCTTTTTCCATGGAAGCCCTCCCCTCACTTTATTATTCTTCATTAGTGGGAAGAAAGCAAAATCTTTCTTATCAAATACCAATCCGGGAATACTAGGCTAAGCATGTAGCCTAGCCGGTTCACTCGTCAAAAACATGCTTAGTTGAATAGTATTAACTAAGAATGATATTGGATGAGGAAATTTTGACTCTGGAAGACCTAGAAAGACGGAACTACTTTTGGCGGGTCCTTCTATTATCTCCTTAACTCTACCCAATCCGAACTAATGAGTGCCTGTAGCAGCATTGGGTGATCCCCTTCTCCGACACTGATACCCTAGGGATTACATATTGTGCCAACTCCCCTCTGCTGCCTCGCTCTACAACCGGATACTTTTCTTGGCATTGGTTGAATTACTTGGCACCCTAAGACAGGATCGATTGTCTCTTACTTTACTTTACCGGTAAAGCATTTCTTGCTAGATCGGATTGAGAGTGACTTCTTCCGCTGACTAAGGTATTTCGTTTGTGCGTTTGCAACATCTGAAAGGAAAGCCGTCTCTCTTCCATTTGGAGCAAGCATCGTAATCGTACCACTATAAAACAATCCACAGGAAGCGGAGCAACCTCTACGTATTGCCAGTTCGCCATCCTTGGTGAGTCCGGTTTTCTGTGCTACGTTATTCTTAGATCCAGCGAAATCATTGGTATTGGTTTCAGATCCACTGGCTGTCTAGAAAGCCGATTGTCAACTTGAATGTTTGCACAAGAATCTCCAATCTAAGCCTCTTTTGTCAATCCGGGGCAATACGAGTGGCCTAAGCTATTTCTTTTAAACAGGCTTTCGAGAATAAATTGGAGGACTACCGATTGATTGACCCCGGAAGTAAAGAATAACAGTTCGATAAGCTCTTATTCGCCCCTGGCGGACCTGTATACTCTTGTCCTGTTGGGTATAAAGGACACGGGGAGCTATCTTGGGTATCTCCGAGGACTTGAGCTAAGGGATTATTTAATGAACATCCCATACTCTACCTATTATTCGGGGAAGTGCCCCCTTCCATTTATTAGGTAAGAGGAATCTACCCGTAATGCGTGAACTAGTGCCCTTTTCTTTTGTACTAATCAACTATATGAAATATTGAAAAGAAGGTCTCCAATCTTCACACTTATGCGTGTTTGGAACATTTTGAGGTCAGCTTTGAGTGGTTGATGTTTTCCAACTTCCATATCAATTATGGAGAGAGAGAGATCGAAGGCCTGGTTGTGCGTCTTGGAGCGAATAGTTGTTTAAAATAAAGGCCGTTAAGGTCACATTGACATAGAATAATACGGATTAGCTTGCCCAGTGAGAAAGGCCCTGGCCCTGCCAACCAAGTATAAAAAAGAAGGAGAGAAAATCGAATATGAATAAGGGATAGGCAAGTCCCATTCAATCGATTCCTAATTCAATTGGGGAATCAAATATTTAACTATTTACGATGTCTCCCGCAGGAACAGAAATCAAAATCGGGTAGGATTCACTCAATCAAAGACAGTTCAATTCGATTTTAGCCGATCAAAGGTTTACCGTCTCTCCAGCCTCGTTTCGGTGCACTATTGGAGAGCTCACAGGGCCCGCCGCTTTCTCAATCGAAAATGGAAACTAGCCTACTGAACGATTCCATCTATCACTTACATCATTTCTCAAGGTCAGAAATCTCAAATTTAGAATTTAAGCATGAAGTCATCGTTCCGTCATCCAACATGCTTCTATCTTAGTGATTTCATACCTTACTACTCCCCTCTGTCACCCTTCTAAGCTCCTTTGCCCTATGCATTTAGTCTGCTTTGAATGATCCTTTCACTCTTCGAAGGTGAGAGAAGTACTTCGAGGGATTGTATGGAAGGAAAGTCTGCTAAGAATGGAATGAATTGATTTGGGTCACTTCTTATCCTTATTTAGCTTTCAAGTGGGAGAGGACTTCCATAGATCATTTATGTTAACCCCTGCTTTGTGGTAGTATCTCAGTCTATGGCTTTGGGAGCCAGCATTTGTGGGAGCTGAGGACACATTCACTTCCATCGCAGTCTGGGTCCAACTATGAGGTCTTCCCATTGAATTCTATTACATACATGACCATAATGAATAGGCTAGGAAAGGAAAGGAATGGAATCTTCGCATGGACAAAGAGAGAGAAGAGAGGGCTAGGTCAACCTTATGGATAGTGTAGCATAAGGACGGAATAGGAAAGAGAATTGCTCAATAAAGCGCTATAGAGAAGGGTGTAGGGCATTGAGCAGGGCTAGTTAGCGCCCCGAAGTACACAAAATACTGGCTGGTACAAAGCAGGTCAGGACGCGTAACATGACAGAAGTTTGAGTCGAACTAGACTAGCAGACGGTGGGGTGGTTGGTAGTTCGGGCAGTGGAAGGGCATGGGAGGTAGCTGTAAGGATTGAAAGAGTGTAGTCTCTCAATTCAAGGGATTGGTAGCGTCTTCCTCGGTCGGTAGGTGGGCATGAATGGAGCTTTGAGGAGTTAGTGCATTGGATTCCTGGGCAACTGTATCTAGTAGAGCTGACTGAAGACCAAAGCAATCTCCTTTCTAGTCTAGTCTAGGCTTCTAGCCTTGGAAATGAGTCCTTAAACTCCCCTAGCTGCATTAGCGGTCTTAGCACTTTCCCTCTTTTTTCGGACGAGTCAAGCAAGTCCAGGAAGAGTGAATCGTCGAATAGGGGGAAGTAATATCACGGCAAAAGCCTTTTGGGTCGGAAGAGCAAGCTTCTTCTTTTCGATCTGGTAGGAGGGGAAGGAGGACAGAGCTTTCGATTAAGCATTTGTGTGGGTCTAGCTCTGCTTTCTAAGGGCTTCTTTTCTTAGCTTCACCGGCTGGAAAGATAATTCATGTGCATCAACAAAGGTCTAACAGTTTCATTGTAGGCACATCTTTCTCTTAGTGAAAGCCGCGTTCACACAGCCCTATGCCCCCCCCTTGTGGTATTCATCCGGATTTCTCTGTCCCAAGCCGGTCTGTTCACAAATCTCGGATGTTACTTTTTTGCACGAATCCGACCTTTTCGGGGTTGAAGGCGTAAGCGCAGCTATTAAATAAAATCCGCATCTGCTATTGACTCGTCCCGCTTGAGGTTTGTCGAAGATAAGTATCAAGTCCTCTATGGCTGAACTAGACTAGATTTCGAGGATGAGTAGTGGATAAAAAGTCATCCCGAGGTATACTCACAAACTCTTTCACGAGCTGGACTCGAACCAGCATCTCTGGGAGCAAAAGATAGGCCCAGAGAACAACCTTTCATTTTGATCGTGACAAAAAAAAGAAAGAAGAGAGGGAACTTGGAGTTGGCGCCCACATAACGGATTGCTTGCTTACCAAGCCATCCTGGCTTTCACTCCTCCAGTTAGATTATTCTGCTTTGTCTCACCCAGGCGGCCTACCCGCTTTCCTTTCGTTCAGCTGCCCTCAACCGCGCCATAGGGACTTCTCAGTGCAAATCCAATTCATTATCATCCACCGAGTATTCTATTTATATAGGCTGAGTTTTGGCCATGTGTTCGTATATCGCGAGACAGTAGATTCAAAAATTCGAGTTCTCTCTGGTCCTTTACTAATAAATTCCCGCCTTGTTGGTCAAGTTCACTTCGTTTCTCATCCAAAAAGTCACAAAAGGCTTCTTGGGGGGTGTAGGCGGCATTTTCGGCCAAGGCAGGATGTGAAGTAAGTATTTGTTGAAAAAGAGAATAGCANGGTAGCGTCTTCCTCGGTCGGTAGGTGGGCATGAATGGAGCTTTGAGGAGTTAGTGCATTGGATTCCTGGGCAACTGTATCTAGTAGAGCTGACTGAAGACCAAAGCAATCTCCTTTCTAGTCTAGTCTAGGCTTCTAGCCTTGGAAATGAGTCTTTAAACTCCCCTAGTGGCATTAGCGGTATTATCACATTCTCTCTTTTTTCGGATGAGTCAAGCAAGTCCAGGAAGAGTGAATCGTCGAATAGGGGGAAGTAATATCATGGTAAAAGCCTTTTGGGTCGGAAGAGCAAGCTTATTCTTTTCGATCTAGTAGGAGGGGGAAGGAGGATAGAGGTTTAGATTAAGCATATATGTGGGTCTAGCTCTGCTTTCTAAGATCTTCTTTTCTTAGCTTCACCAGCTGGAAATGTAATTCATGTGCGTTAACAAAGGTCTAACAGTTTCATTGTAGGCACATCTTTCTCTTAGTGAAAGTCGCGTTCACACAGCCCTATGCCCCCCCCCTTATGGTATTCATCGGGATTTCTCTGTCCTAAGCCGGTCTGTTCACAAATCTCGGATGTTACTTGTTTGCACGAATCTGACCTTTTTGGGGTTGAAGGCGTAAGCGCATCTATTAAATAAAATCCGCATCTGCTATTGACTCGTCCCGCTTGAGGTTTGTCGAAGATAAGTATCAAGTCCTCTATGGCTGAACTAGACTAGATTTCGAGGATGTGTAGTGGATAAAAAGTCATCCCGGGGTATACTCACAAACTCTTTCATGAGCTGGACTCGAACCAGCATCTCTAGGAGCAAAAGACAGGCCCAGAGAACAACCTTTCATTTTTGATCGTGACAAAAAAAAGAAAGAAGAGAGGGAACTTGGAGTTGGCGCCCACATAACGGATTGCTTGCTTACCAAGCCATCCTGGCTTTCACTCCTCCAGTTAGATTATTCTGCTTTGTCTCACCCAGGCAGCCTACCCGCTTTCCTTTCGTTCAGCTTCCCTTAACTATGCCATAGGGACTTCTCAGTGCAAATCCAATTCATTATCATTCGCTGAGTATTCTTTTTATATAGGCTATCTTTTAGCCATGTGTTCGTATATCGCGAGATAGTAGATTCTAAAATTCGAGTTCTCTCTGGTCCTTTACTAATACATTCCCCCCTTGTTGGTTAAGTTCACTTTGTTTCTCATCCAAAAAGTCACAAAAGGCTTCTTGGGGGGTGTAGGCGGCATTTTCGGCCAAGGCAGGATGCGGAGTAAGTATTTGTTGAAAAAGAGAATAGCATGAATGCTTTTTCACACGGATCCGAAGATCCCTATTCTCGAACTCGATAATTTGGTTATATTCCTTTTACGAGGAACAATTGTTGAGTGAATCCTTTACTTCTGCCCAATAGAACCCCCTATTCTTGTCCATCAAAAACACTTTATTTAGTCCAGGCATCATGTCTTTACTTTATGCTTTGCGTTGTTTGCCTTACTTTCCGGCCACGGAGAAGGCTACCACATCAACGTGACAAGATTCGAACCTATGACCCTCTGTACCGAAAATAGAGGCGCTGACTAGACTACGCTACACCACGTCTCACCACCCCAAAGCATATATATCCACCCTATCGATGAACACTCAAACAAAACTCGCCCATCCTCTTGGTCACAGGGATGCCAGAACCAATCCGAGTAATCAATCTCCTTTTTTTGAAGCTGCCTCAAGCAAGCCACCCAACCTTACCGCCAAAAAGCCATCCGTATAGTGCAGGGGCACTCACATTTAATTGCTTACTCTTTCACTTTCATTTCTAAATCCGGCTCGCTCCCGGCTATGGTTTGGACCTTTCGCCTACTTAGAAGTGGATTCGAAACACTGATACAAGGATTTTCAGTCCTTTGCTCTAACCAGCTGAGCTACCTGAACCACTTTCCTAAAGACTGTTTTCTTCCTCGAATAGCGCCCTACCTTACCACTTGACTAGTAAGGGAAAATCCCTTTACTAAACTAAGAAAATAGAATATATAGGCTTTTTTCACTTGTTCGTCATGATTTTGAGCAGCTCTTTAAACTGCCGCATAATCCCCCAACATGCTCAAGAACCGAGAGCCGTCCAGGGACTGGACGACCGGAGGGAGCTTGCTTATAGAAAGAGGACAGGCCGGGCAAAGAAAAACAAGGTGCAATGGGCTCTCTGTTCCTAGTCACTAAGAAGTGCTATTATGTCCTCCGGGGGACTGGACTCCACCAAGAGGTTCTTTCTCTCACATAATTTTGCCCGCCCCTTTCATTTCCGTACCGGAGGAAATGGGATTTGAACCCATGATACAATCTTCTTGTATGTCGATTTAGCAAACCAATGCCTTAAAACACTCAGTCATACCTCCAAGTTGTTGATCGAAATAGAATTGGATGTGCCAGATTTGGTTGCTTGCCCGAAGGAAGGGCTATCTGATCCGATCAACTACGTAAGCCATAGCGCGCTAGCGTGCGTACTCTTTATCTATGAGCGAGACTCTATCCAAATCTATAGATCTCATCTCCCCAACATCAAAGTGAGACTCCATCCAAATCTACCACTCCTTGGGCGAGGCCTTCTATTCTATGAACACCCCACCACTGAATGATTCACTTTCAAGTTCTCGCCTCCGACCCGGGAGAACACAGGGTCAAGCCAAGCCCTGACCAACCTAAATGGAATTCATATCTCCTTCATCTAGTTAAGAAGGGATGGGAACTGAACTCTGCCTCTTCTATTAAATTTATATTACATTACAGAGAAGTCCATTCTCGTCATGATCGATCCATGTCCTAGCGTAGTGCCCGACTTGCTTAGCAACCAAAGCTAACTTACTAAAGTAGTTTACTTTTTCATTTTGAAAAATAAAGGCGATGGCATTTTTCCTTGATTGCACGAGCTGGCCACCAAGCCAGCAAACCCCCCTTACTCAACTCAACATCTATAAAAAGATCTCTTTCTCCTTTTCATAATAATAAGCTAAGCATTCCACTCTCGATCCAGAGCTATTGCTTCAAAAATCAACTGAACTCAGGAAGTCAGGTTAAGACGTCAATTTTGACAGGGGAGATGAAAAAGAATTCCTGTCTTTAGAAGTAAATCCCACTAAACTAGACTTGTACGCTTGACATGAAAAGTAGAGGCAAGGGGAGTCAATGGCCGAGCCTCAACCAGCAAAAGGGGACAGCCATGCCAATCCAAGCACAGTAAAAGTGTGCCCACTCTACTCTTCTTTCTTTACCCTAGACTTCGTTCTTTAAGGAGACACATATGCATTTCCTCTATTCTGTACTCGCTACGCCCTTGTGCCTTTAGTTGAAGTATAGCTCGTCGATTCAATCTATCTTGATGGTATTTTTCTAGTAGGTAGCGAGAAGACTATTAGTATCGACAAGAGGCTACATCAATAGCTGAAACTTATTTTCGGGTAGGGTAGGCTTCGAGTCAGAAGTCCTATTCTTCCCAACCAAATAAGCACTTTTGCAATGTTCACCATCCTGCAGTCAAAACAAGACTTACAGATAATAATCTGACCTTACCAGGGATAGGGACCAGACTACAAAGCCTAATTAAAAAGAATTCGGGCTTGCTTTTTAAATTCACATCTATGAGCGAGGATTCCTCTATCTCTTTCTCGCTTTGATCGGACTCTGACAGCTTAGGGAAGAATGATGGGTCGCTAACGAGGGCCCTAAATGACCGTTTAGAAGGCCTATCTATTTTGTTTCCAAATTTGTCACTTGCTCGTTCCTCTCTCATGAAAATGGTCTCTCCTCTCCCGGCGGCTTAGACTCATGTCTATAGTCAGTTGCTAAGATGATTCCTATTAAAGCATTCTCATTCAATGTCAATGCTGTCTTTTTTTTTCTAATTCCTTTCTTTCTACTAGTTCTTAAATAAGCAATTTGTAGGAAGTAAACAAGTCTTTCCTTACGAAATCCAGTCCTAAAGTCACGTCTTTCAGTATTGGGACTGAAGTAAAGTACTTTCGAGTTGCTCTTTGTCTGNTTTCCTTCCGAAATCCACTCCTGAAGTCACGTCTTTCAGTACTGGGACTGAAGTAAAGTACTTTCGAGTTGCTCTTTGCCCAAAGCCCTCCTTCCGACTTAGTTAGAAATACCAACTCTAAATAGCTTTAGCATTTCTTGAGTTGAAAAGGTATTTATAGATTCTAGAGCTCAGGGGAAGGTTTGGAACCCTAGTAGCAGAATGGAATCAGTTTACCGGGCTGACTTCCATGCCAACACGAGTAGTTTAACTCATCACTACCTCATAAGGGCGGTGAGAATTGTTTTTGCTTTTTTTGCTAAAAAAATTTTCAAAAGAATTCAAAGAGCCTTTGCATAGTTTACGAATTCTGCTTAGTAGGGACCTAAACACATGAATTGTTTTTCTCAGAGTCAGACCACGCCTTATGACGAAGGGGGGAGAAAGGATGGATCACCTGTCGATCTATGATAAAAGAATACTATACCTGAAGAATGGGATATAGATTGACAAGCACAAAAGGGTAGGCTTGGCTAATAATCTACGGTCATTGATAAGACGACGACATAGAGAAGAAGGTATACCCTTTGTCACCCCCTTGTCACTTAAAGGTAAAGAAGAGATACACACTTAGGAATCCAAATTTGGTGGGATTTAGGATGGAATCGAATAGCGAATGCACTTGCGGTTAAGACAGGTCCTGCATCTCCTACCTAGTGCAATTGACCGACCAACCATTTCTTTCCTTTAACAATGCCTTCACTTCACTTCAAGACGCTATTTACCAAGGAAAGACTACCTTTTTTTTGAATGGAAGAAGCCGAAGGGGTGAACGAGCGCTACGGTAACGAGCTGTAAGAACGATGAGCAGAGCATTTCTTCCACCGGCCTTTATAGGAGTAGAGGAGTGTGGTGAGATAGATAGAGATCTAATCCTACAGCAGTTAGTTACTCGGCCTTAGTCTTGGGTTGATCTTAGACTTCAATCAACCCCTTCATACTTCTATCCAATGAATCGATCGATCAAGAGGCTAATCTCTTTTGTTTGGGCCGGTAGCTAAAAGAAAGTCCTCGCTTTCTCTTGAACAAGGGAAGGGCAGCATAGCATTAGCTTCAATTGAACAAGCTCAACCTTGAAAAAAAAAGGTGGTAGGCCGACGTTGAACGCTTCAACTTGGCCACTGAAGAAGGCGAAGGCTGGGCGAGAGACTAGGCCAACTTACTGCGCCATGCCATGGTTTAAGCTTTAGGCTCCATAGACGGAACTCTGTTTAGGTATTAGGGAGGGGAGGACACCACTCAGCACCGCTCCGTGGGGTGGGGTTCAATGCCTAACAAAAACGGCCAAAAGAAAAAAAGGGATGTATGGCTGAGGGGAGGAGAGAAAGAACGCATGCATGGAGATTCTGTCTGTCGGAGGTTCGAGAATCTATGAAAGGACATCTAAGGCTAAGGTTACGAAGTAAAGGAAGTCCATTACTGAGAGAAGTGGTGATCTCGTCTTGCTTGCTGGGAGAGAGGAAGCTTCCGGACCATCTTTTCCAGCCAGATAGCGAGCGATCACTCAGCAATGAACACTAACTGAAAGCGGCCGGGAATGAGTACCTATCCCTTACGGGAATCGAACCCGTGTCTTCGACATGAAAAGACGATGTCCTAACCACTGGACGAAAGGGACCAAAAAGCCATTCTTCATATACCTCAGCTCCGAGAATAGAAGTGGTTCGTTTTGTTTCTATACGCAATTCAAGATTTCGTTTGTCTTCATGTTGGCGATTTCTGATGTNGGAATCCAAATTTGGTGGGATTTAGGATGGAATCGAATAGCGAATGCACTTGCGGTTAAGACAGGTCCTGCATCTCCTACCTAGTGCAATTGACCGACCAACCATTTCTTTCCTTTAACAATGCCTTCACTTCACTTCAAGACGCTATTTACCAAGGAAAGACTACCTTTTTTTTGAATGGAAGAAGCCGAAGGGGTGAACGAGCGCTACGGTAACGAGCCGTAAGAAAGATGAGCAGAGCATTTCTTCCACCGGCCTTTATAGGAGTAGAGGAGTGTGGTGAGATAGATAGACATCTAATCCTGCAGCAGCTAGTTACTCGGCCTTAGTCTTGGGCTGATCTTAGACTTCAATCAACCTCTTCGTACTTCTATCCAATGAATCGATCGATCAAGAGGCTAATCTCTTTTGTTTGGGCCGGTAGGTAAAAGAAAGTCCTCGCTTTTTCTTGAACAAGGGAAGGGCAGCATAGCATTAGCTTCAATTGAAAAATCCCAACCATGAAAAAATAAGATGGTAGGCCGACGATGAACGCTTCAACTTGGCCACTGAAGAAGGTGAAGGTTGGGCGAGAGACTAGGCCAACTTACTGTTCCATGCCATGGTTTAAGCTTTAGCCTCTATAGATGGAACTCTGTTTAGGTATTAAGGAAGGGAGGACACCACTCAGCACCGCTCCATGGGGTGGGGTTCAATGCCTAACAAAAATGGCCAAAAGAAAAAAAAGGATGCATAGCTGAGGGGAGGAGAGAAAGAACGCATACATGAAGATTCTGTTTGTCGGAGGTTTGAGAATCTATGAAAGGGCATCTAAAGCTAAGGTTACGAAGTAAAGGAAGTCCATTACTGAGAGAAGTGGTGATCTCGTCTTGCTTGCTGGGAGAGAGGAAACTTACAGACTATCTTTTCCAGCCAGATAGCCAGCGATCACTTAGCAATGAACATTAACTGAAAGCGGGCTGGAATGAGTACCTATCCCTTACGAGAATCGAACCCGTATCTTCGACATGAAAAGACTATGTCCTAACCACTGGACGAAAGGGACCAAAAAGCCATTCTTCATATACCTCAGCTCCGAGAATAGAAGTGGTTCATTTTGTTTCTATACACAATTCAAGATTTCGTTTGTCTTCATGTTGGCTATTTCTGATGTGAATTTGGCGGATCGTCCCCCCTTCCTACGGGTTTCCCCACCGACCCAGTGACACACCAACCATGGCCCTTCTCTTTCTCTGATCATAAAGCCTCCTGGTCCCTTTATTTGTCTTTCATCCCCCCTGAATAAGTAAGACCCCGGTCTTTCTAATTCAAAACAAGAGTGGCGAAGCGCCCGTTTGAAGTGCCTAAGGCCTATGCTACAGTAAAAAAAAGTATGTTGAGGTTATGAAGTCACTTTGTCGATCTTGAAAACTATAAAGAAAGGGAGGCTAAGTTACGAAGTAAGTCAGCTGGTTAAGGAAAGCTCAGATTATGAAATCGCTTAGCCGTTAATTAATTTAAAAATAAAAGAAAAATGAAAGTAATAGTGAGGCATCGGTACGGAGTTGCGTCAGCTGTGGATATAGACTAGGCTAAGGGACGGACTTTATCTCTTCTATTTTCTTCACTTACACCTTACACTTTACCTGAGTCTAATGAGGCTCAGGTGCGGAACCTTCCACTATGGACCGAGACTACGCAAAGGTAGAACACCATGGAAACTTCGCTAACTTTATCATCAACCTTGATTTTGCTACGCTCAATAAGAACCTGTAATAGCGGAAATAGGTTCGTGTTCCGCTTCCAAAGTCAGTCCTCTTTGCCCAAGTGTGAACTGCAGACGACTCTGCAGTGGTTCCATTTCTTCTTACTGTACTTCTGGGTCAACCCAACCTGAATGGGAAGAAGAGGGTCTGCTAAACTACGGTCCACTTTGTACGTTTGCTGAGCAGACCACTCAGGCATTTTAGAAAAGGGAAGGGAGCTTCTCACCCCGGGGGAGGTGGGAAGCGGTGGCTTCTAGAATGGAAGCTTCTTATTTATGTTTTTAGAGCGTATCGCTATTTTGAAATAGAAAAAAGGTTTATGGATGATGTAATCGGAATGACAAGTGGTTATGGTTACGGAAAGCAGAGAAAGTCGGGGAACCGTCGGTTACCTTTTGAATCAAACAAGCGACAAGCCGAGTATTATGACTACAGGGGAAGAAGCAAAGCTTTGTAGACAACTTCGCTTCCTTCTCGCTTCTTTCCTAGCGACTAGCTTCTCAAGTAGACAGCTCGGTAAGCAATCTATCTTCAGCATTGGTAAAATCCCTATCAATAATAGGCTGGAATGGTAGGGAAGGAGGCCCTCCCTACTTCAATGGAAAGGAGGGAATGGCCGTTTCACAGCCGCTATTCTACAACTACCTTTCACCAAACATGATCACGAACGAAGACAGAGAATTGGGTAGATAGGAGGACAAAATAAACCACTTGTCCTAATCGGAACGATTGAAGAAAGAAGGAGAAAGGTGGCTCCTTTCACCCAGGGGACATCGTCGGAGAACAATGTCGGGGACAGGGTGAGAACCTTCTGTTGGTTACGCCCTTGTTGTTTTGGTTCTTCCATATTTAGATATGGAGATAGATCCATGTAGAGATCTATATCTTTCTATCGATAAATAGATCTATTGAGAAATGGATATTGATCTGGTTTCAAGATATATGAACAAGAGATATCCCTAAATACCCATTTGAGAAAAAGGATGAATGGATAGGGCGAAGCCAGCTGAATGGAGGTAGTGTTAGCGCCCCTTATTTCACTAAAGCAATAAGGGAGAAAGTTTACTTTGAGAAAGAAAAGCTTCTATTTAGATTAGTTTCTTAGTAAAAGATAACGCAGGAAGCATGGGCATAGCAGCTGTGCGAAGTTGCGTCTTAGCGCATCCGTTTTCTTGCTCGATAGCGCCCCCTAACCTTATTATTTATATTATAGTCATAAAGGAACTAAAGGAAATTTGAAAACCTTACTAATAGAAAGGGGATGCGCTCAAGCATACGAAGAAAGCTCGAAGAGCTTCTCTTATATTATAGAAAGGTTTGTAGAAAGGGGATTCTTCAAATATCCCATGTTGTAGGGGCTTCAAAGAAAGCTTGTAGTTTAGAGGTGCGCAGGTTTTCCACCAGGGGCTAGCACGCAATGGATTTCTCTGATGGAGGCTCGCTTCTTCAAGTTCAAGTTCCACTTGCTGCTTCTCATTTTGATAGGAGTAGGTGCTTGCAGCTTGCTCTTTGTCTACTAAATGAGCCTTCACTACCCGCCCGGCCCCTATCTTTAATCTTAAGTAAAGTGAAGTCAAATCAATGAAGTGAACAACCCAACCTCTTTGTTTGAAGCTTTGCCAAAAAGCTTCTAGTTGTTGAAGCTTTGTTTCCCCTAATTCCGAAACACAACAATAGACTTGCCACTATAGTATAGGAAACAACTTCTCTTTGATAAGCGGTCATAGTGGAGTTCAGAAAGGATCTGATCGTAGATAGAGACTTCAACCTGTGCGGGGGTAGGGGCGGATGTAGCCAAGTGGATCAAGGCAGTGGATTGTGAATCCACCACGCGCGGGTTCAATCCCCATCGTTCGCCCATCAATAAATGGACCATTTGTTTCAGAGACACAAGACAAACCTAGCAAGAATTTATTCTGCAAGTCATCTCGAGGCTTTCAAACGCATCCAAGCAATTGGTATACGATTGAAAGATAGAAAGCATGGATTAGTGTCGCCTACTTGCTGAAAGCAAAAATAGAATGGCCGATCATGAATTCTATGACGTTTTTAAGAACTCACTAATCAGCTAACCACTTTTTAGTTCATAATGAATGAACCCCAGATGAATAAAAAATATCCCCTCCCTTTTACTAAATCATGGGGAGCCCCGAGAAGTTTACCGGATAAATTGAATTGTCATGACGACACCTTTCAACATCGGAAAAGGCTTCTCTTCATCACGAGACTGATCGGATCAAAGAGGCGCTGCAAGGGAGCAAAGAGTTATGCTTTCATTTCTTTGTTGAGATTGAAATCAAGTTAAAAAGTTAGGTTTAATGCACGCAGGCCAAGTCAAGAAATGGACTTCCTTAATTGTTATTCATAGTAGTCTTAATGACTAGTAGTTTGAAGCCTTAAGAAAGTGGTTTTTTTCAGCACTCGCTTCTTTTGTCTTAAATCAAGTTCAGTTTACTTTTTCAATTCAGAACTCTTAGTCAAGCTGATGGCGATATCAATTTTTTGTTTGAGGTTCAAGAGGAATGAGAGGAACCACCGCCCAATTATGCTTTTATGAAAGTATGGTCACCGGTGGCTAATACCTTCTCGAGACTATCGAACCGGAAATCCACTTTCCATCGTTGTTTTGTAGGTTGGCATAATATAGAAAGAGAGTGCCAAGAAACAACACATATCTATCACTTTTGGAATGTTTAGAACCCTTACTCAACATAGGGTCCAAAAACCCGACATACCCTTGTTTAGAGCGCATAAGGGGAAAAGAGATCTTGCATCGTTAGCCGCTTTTCAGTATTTCCTGCCTGAGTTTTTGACCATCACCTAACCTCTCACGGGAGGCCCCACGCCGAGTGATANTGCCAAGAAACAACACATACCTATCACTTTTGGAAGGTTTGGAACCCTTACTCAACATAGGGTCCAAAAACCCGACATACCCTTTTTTTAGAGCGTATAAGGGGAAAAGAGCTCTTGCATCGTTAGCCGCTTTTCAGCATTTCCTGCCTGAGTTGTTGACCATCACCTGACCTCACACGGGAGGCCCCGCGCCGAGTGATTCTCCCCCAAAAAACTCTACATGTGATGTTCCGAAAACAGAAACATGTGATTTAGTAAATTAGAACCCATTGTGGGGTGCAACCAGGGAACAACTATCAACTAGTTTGAAAAGTTCTTCCATTTAGTAATGGAAGTCATCCGTTGTCACTTTCTAAGGGTATGGTATAGAGGCTTGAGAAGGTGGACAATCCTTCAGTGAAGACCTAACGAGAGGCTAGATTCAAACACACCCAAAATCCACAAGAATCATACNGAAGACCTAACGAGAGGCTGGATTCAAACACACCCAAAATCCACAAGAATCGTATGAACATCTATGGAGCGTATCAAGGAATCTTGGCTTCAGCTCTCGTCACCTCACTCAATCCTACAGTGGAAAGTCGAGTCGAGGTGCTACAAGCAAGCAAAGAAGCACTTCTTGTAACCAAAACAAAAACCCCATGGATCAGCAAAGGCTTGTTCTCGACCATGCTGCTAGATTGAGATTGCCACCTTTCTATTTGAGTAAGGAATGAATATCGGACCCTACTGACGTTCAACCGACGACCGGGCCAAGTGGTGCTTGTGGCTTTTCCTATTTCGGCTTGGATTGAAAATACTGGACAAGAAAGGAAAACAAATTGTCCAGCCTTTCATGCCCTACTAAGTAAATGGGGATGCGTTGTTGGCTTCTTTAACCACACTTCTGCTCAGCTTCAATCCTCTCACATACTTCCTCAAGAGGCGGAACACTCAATGCCCAAGCAGTTACATGTTGTTGAACTCAGACTCCTCCGGTAGAGCTAATAACCATTCAGTGAATTGTCTTATGTTACGAAGTTTCAAGACGTTCACAAGAATTTTGTTCTTTTGAGAGATACGAACGGGAGGAGCTAATTCAAACCCTTCCGGTAAAATGAGAACATCCCCTAAGTTCAACCCCCCCTTTTTACCATGAGGAAGAACTTGTTTCAGTTGCATATCATAAGGAATTCGAACAACTACCTCAAATATAGTATCCAGAAGTAACGCTTGTGGAACCTCAATCTTATACGTATATAGATATAGTGAGTGTGTGTACGGGGTGTAGGCATACCACTTACGAGAAATAACCCCAAGTCAGTAAAGTAGTTAACCAAACACAAGTAAGAAGTTCGTCAGCCCTTCCTCCGATGCCTCCAGTTCATTCTTCTTCATTTCATGATTTTGTTGTGTTGTTCTGTTCATAGGCCCCAAGTTCTTCTTAGAAAGTCCTCTTCCCTCTCCTTAAGTTAAGAAAAAAAAATGATGCTTGATTGAACGAACATTGTAAGAACCTTTCTAACTGACACCCCAGTCATAATGCCACCCACGTCTTTTGTTTCTTTTGAACAAGCCTTCTAAATCCATTTTTTTTTATTTTAGTTCATAATAACTGGCGAGTTTCACTAATGAAAAGAAAAGCGGAGGCCCGCCATCTACTAGCATTGTGGTTTTCCATTGATTCTTTATCAATGGCACACCCTTTCTTTGAACCTTGTTAATGATCGAACTTAAAGCTATGAACTGGGTGCCATTTGATGAGTAACTGAGAACAAAGGAGAGGGATATGGAAAGAATGAAGTAATGAAAG
>AWOL01S0049103.1:11891-46111 GCA_000715115.1 Nicotiana otophora | reverse complement strand
TTTTAAACATAGGGTCTCCACTCCCTAGTCTTTTTTCCAACATAGGGTCTCCACTCCCTAGTCACTTTTCCAACATATAGTCTTCACTCCCTAGTTGATGTTATTTTGGACATAGGGTCTCCACTGCCTAGTCTCTTTTCCAACATAGGATCTCCATTCCCTAGTTCATATTATTTTAGACATATGGTATCCACTCTCTAATCGCTTTTCCAACATAGGGTCTCAATTCCCTAGTTGATGTTATTTTAGACATAGGGTATCCACTTCCTAATCACTTTTCAGACATAGGGTCGCCACTCCTTAGTTAACGTTATTTTAAGCATAGTGTCTCCACTCCCTAGTCTTTTTTCCAACATAGGGTCTCCACTCCCTAGTCTTTTTTCCAACATAGGCTCTCCATTCCCTAGTTGATGTTATTTTAGACATAGGGTCTCCACTTCCTAATCACTTTTCAGACATAGGGTCGCCACTCCTTAGTTAACGTTATTTTAAACATAGGGTCTCCACTCCCTAGTCTTTTTTCCAACATAGGGTCTCCACTCCCTAGTCACTTTTCCAACATATAGTCTTCACTCCCTAGTTGATGTTATTTTGGACATAGGGTCTCCACTGCCTAGTCTCTTTTCCAACATAGGGTCTCCATTCCCTAGTTCATATTATTTTAGACATATGGTATCCACTCTCTAATCGCTTTTCCAACATAGGGTCTCAATTCCCTAGTTGATGTTATTTTAGACATAGGGTATCCACTTCCTAATCACTTTTCAGACATAGGGTCGCCACTCCTTAGTTAACGTTATTTTAAGCATAGTGTCTCCACTCCCTAGTCTTTTTTCCAACATAGGGTCTCCACTCCCTAGTCTTTTTTCCAACATAGGCTCTCCACTCCCTAGTTGATGTTATTTTAGACATAGGGTCTCCACTCCTTAGTCTCTTTTCCAACAAAGGGTCTCCACTCCTTAGTCTCTTTTCCAACAAAGGGTCTCAACTCCCTAGTCTCTTTTCCAACATAGGGTCTCCACTCCCTAGTTGTTGTTATTTTAGACATAGGGTCTCCACTCTCTAATCACTTTTTCCAATATAGGGTCTCCACTCCATAGTTGATCTTTATTTTTTAGGCATAGGGTCTCCACTCCCTAGTCGCTTTTCCAACATAGGGTCTCCGCTCCCTAGTTGATTTTATTTTAGACATAGGGTTTTCACTCCGTAGTCGCCTTTTCCAATATAGGGTCTCCACTCCCTAGTTGATTGTATTTTAGACATAGGGTCTCTACTCCCTAGTCTCTTTTCCGACATAGGGTATCTACTCCCTAGTTAATTGTATTTTAGACATAAGGTCTCCACTCCCTTGTCTCTTTTCCAACATAGGGTCTCCACTCCTTAGTTGATTTGATCTTAAATGCACGGTACACCACTCCCTGATATCGTTGCCAATATAGGGTATACCATTCCCTAGCCATATTTTCGCAACATAAGGTACACCAATCCTTAGTTGAGACATCATTTTGACAATAAAGGAACACCATCCAAAAAAGAATCAACATGATCTTTTCGGGGTACAGCACCCCCTACCTTTTATAGCCTTCAATAAAGAAATAGTTTCGAATTTTGTTATAATAACTCACGAAATATTCCTTGTGCTAACTCAGGCAGAAACATTTCGTTCATTTGTTTGTTTTGATGATTATTTTAGACATAGGGACTCCACTCCCTATTCTTCTTTTCCAACATAGGGTCACCACTCCCTAGTTAATTTTTAATTTTTTAGACATAGGGTCTCCAATCCCTATTCTCTTTTCCAACATAGGGTCTCCGCTCCCTAGTTGATGTTATTCTAGACATGGGGTATCCACTCCCTAGTCTCTTTTCCAACATAGGGTCTCCACTCCCTACTTGATGTTATTTTAGACATAGGATCTCCACTCCATAGTTGATGTTATTTTAGACATAGGGTCTCCACTCCCTAGTCGCTTTTCCAACATAGGGTCTCTACTCCCTAGTCGCTTTTGCAACATAGGGTCTCCACTCCATAGTTGATTTTTATTTTTTAGACATAGGGTTTCCACTCCCTAGACTCTTTTCTAACATAGGGTTTCCACTCCCTAGTTGATGTTATTTTAGACATAGGGTCTCCACTCCCTAGTCGCTTTTCCAACATAGGGTCTCTACTCCCTAGTCGCTTTTGCAACATAGGGTCTCCACTCCATAGTTGATTTTTATTTTTTAGACATAGGGTTTCCACTCCCTAGACTCTTTTCTAACATAGGGTTTCCACTCCCTAGTTGATGTTATTTTAGACATAGGTTCTCCACTCCTTAGTCTCTTTTCCAACATAGGGTCTTCACTCCTTAGCTGATATTATTTTAGACATAGGGTCTCTACTCCCTAGTCGCCGTTTCCAACATAAGGTCTCCACTCCTCAGTTGATGTTGTTTTAAACATAGGGTCTCCACTCCTTAGTCTCTTTTCCAACATAGGGTCTCCATTTCTTAGTTGATTTGATCTTAAATGCACGGTACACCACTCCCTGATATCATTGCCAATATAGGGTATACCATTCCATGGCCACATTTTCCAAATATAAGGTATACCAGTCTTTAGTTGAGACATCCTTTTGACAATAAAGGAACACCATCCAAAAGAAAAATCAACATGATCTTTTCGGGGTACACCACCCCCGACCTTTTATTGCTTTCAATAAAGAAGTAGTTTAGAATTTTGTTATAATAACTCACGAAAGTTTCCTAGTGCAAACTGGGGCACAACAATTTAGTTCGTTTGTTTGTTTTGATGATTATTTTAGACATAGGTACTCCACTCCCTAGTCTTCTTTACCAACATAGGATCACCACTCCCTAGTTAATTTTTAATTTTTTAGACATAGCGTCTCCAATCCCTATTCTCTTTTCCAACATAAGGTCTCCACTCCCTAGTTGATGTTATTTTAGACATAGGGTCTCCACTCCCTAGTCTCTTTTCCAACATATGGTCAACCCTCCCTAGTCGATGTTATTTTAGACATAGGGTCTCCACTCCCTAGTCACTTTTTCCAACACAAGGTCTCCACTCCCTAGTTGATTTTAATTTTTAGACATAGGGTCTCCACTACCTAGTTGCCTTTTCCAATATAGGGTCTCCACTCCCTACTTGATTTTTATTTTTTTAGACATTGGGTCTCCACTCCCTAGTCGCTTTTCCAACATACATTCTCCACTTCCTACTTGTTTTTCCAACATAGGGTCTCCACTCCCTAGTTGATGTTATTTTGGACATGGGGTCTCCACTGCCTAGTCTCTTTTCCAACATAGGGTCTCCACTCCCTAGTTGATGTTATTTTGGACATGGGGTCTCCACTGCCTAGTCTCTTTTCCAACATAGGGTCTCCACTCCCTAGTTGATATTAATTTAGACTAGGGTCTCCACTCCCTAGTCTCTTTTCCAACATAGGGTCTCCATTCCCTAGTTGATATTATTTTAGACATAGGGTGTCCACTTCCTAATCTCTTTTCCAACATAGGGTCTCCACTCCTTAGTTGATTTTATTTTAAACATAGGGTCTCCACTCCCTAGTCTCGTTTCCAACATAGGTTCTCCACTCCCTAGTTTATGTTATTTTAGACATAGCGTCTCCACTCCCTAGTCTCTTTTCCAACATACGGTCTCAACTCCCTAGTTGATGTTATTTTAGACATAGGGTCTCCACTCCCTAGTCGCCTTTTCTAACATAGGGTTTCCACTCCATAGGCTATTTTGTTTTTTAGACATAGGGTATCCACTCCCTAGTCTCTTTTCCAATATAGGGTCTCCACTCTCTGGTCTCTTTTCTAACATAGGGTCTACACTCCCTAGTTGATATTATTTTAGACATAGGGTCTTCACTCCCTAGTCGCCTTTTCCAACATAGGGTCTCCACTCCCGAGTTGATTTTTATTTTTTAGATATAAGGTCTCTACACCCTAGTCGCTTTTCCAACACTCGGCCTCCACTCCCTATTTGATTTTGTTTTAGACATAGGGTCACCACTCTCTAGTCGCCTTTTCCAATATAGGGTTTCCACTCTCTAGTTGGTTTTATTTTAGACATAGGGTCTCCACTACCTAGTCTCTTTTCCAACATAGGGTCTCCACTCCTAGTTCATTTTATTTTAGACATAGGGTCTCCACTCCCTAGTCACTTTTCCAACATAGGTTATCCACTCCCTAGTTGCTTTAGTTTTAGACATAAGGTCTCCAACCCTAGTATATTTTTCAACATAGGGTCTTCATTCCGTAGTTGATTTGATCTTAAATGCACGGTACACCATTCCCTGATATCATTGCTAATATAGGGTATACCATTCCATGGCCATATTTTCCCATTATAAGGTGCACCAATCTTTGGTTGAGACATCCTTTTGACAATGAAGGAACATCATCCAAAAAAAGATCAACATGATCTTTTCGGGGTACACTACCCCCGACATTTTATTGCTTTCAATAAAGAAGTAGTTTAGAATTTTGTTACAATAACTCATGAAATTTTTCTAGTGCAAACTGGGGCAGAAAAGTTTTGTTCGTTTGTTTGTTTTGGTGTCTGAGTAGGTTTTACCTCGAGGCATTGGGTTCGAGATGGCCAAAAGAAGAAGTCTCAATTCAGAATAAAAGAAAAGTAAAAATAAGTGAATCCAAAATGTAAAAACAGTTGAAAAGATGTGGAATGCTCAAGACATGACTGAAGCCATGAGAATTGGAGTCCCGTTTTGATTAGAAGAAGTTATAGAACAATGAACTAGCACCTACAGCTAGCGTGCATCAAAGTTTAGATCAAAGTCTGCATGAAGAACCAGTCAAGACTCAAGATCAAGTTCAGAAGACTCTAAGATAGGAATCTTATAACTTACAGCTGTTAGGCCTGTTTAGTTTCTTTTTTATTTTTGATATAATAGCAGGACTGCGGACCAGGGCCTCGACGGAACCTCACTCGACTCCTCAACTCATCATTCTACCATTCTTCTTGAACTACACGCGACCTGATTCCCCTATAACCCGGGATATGTAGGTTGTCCAAAACTAGGACTCGATTGCACCCTATCTTTTATGTCCTTTCCGTTTGAATAAAGGTTTGGTCAATAATTAGCCACATGGCTCACCTAGTCTTTGCCTGAAAATTATTCATGTTTCCAAGCAAAGAGGGGCAGCTGTGAGCACCTAAGTTTTTACTATATTTGAATTTTTATCACCTTCTACTATGTAAATATTTTTAGAAATTTAATATATATTTTTTAGCTTTGTGACATTTATTTTATAAATAGGGTAAAAATTAAAAAAGATTTAAAAGGTCAATTATTACTACTAATATTATTTTTATTTTTATCTTTATTTTAAAATAAAATAAATTTAAAACCTGAAAAAAACTAAATATGTTTTTAAAAATTTTCGGATTTAAATAAAAAAAATAGGAAAAGTATAAGTATGGAATTAAAAAGTAAAAGTAAAAGTAGGTGAAAACTTTTTAATAAAAAGTATAAGAAAGTGGAATATTAAAAAAAATAAAAGTAAAAGAATGTGGAAATTTAAAAAATTAAAAGTAAAAGAAAGTTGGAATTAAAAAATAAAAGTAAAGATAGCTGAAAATATTTTTAAAAAAGTAAAAGAGAGTGTAAATTAAAAAAAAAAGTAAAATAAGTGGATAATAAAAAAGAAAATTAAAAAAAGTGGGAATTTAAATATAATAAAAGTAAAAAAGTGAGAAATTAAAAAATAAAAGTAAAGGAAAGTGGGGAATTGTTTTTAAAAAAGAGAAGAAAAATGGGATGGGGGAAGTTTTTTAATTAAAACATAATAATATAACAAAATAAAATAAAAATTTAAAACAATTCCGAAAATGTTTCTATAAATAGAATAGAAATGTGAGGAGAAAAAAAGAGGAGAAAAAAAAGAGGGGAGGGATTTGAGAGAAATATTTTTGCTTCTTCTACGCTAAGGGAATTTCTATTCGTGTCATTCTTTCAAAAAACCAGCAACTTCACTACCCAAAAACAACCCTTAAACCTCCGTAGAATAGCTCTTTTAATACGAGAAACTACCATCCAAACCCAGTCGAAACAGTGAGGTTTTTAGTTGAGGTTGCCGGCGACTTTCGATGCTCCGTTTGAGGTTTTGTGTGCAGTCTGAATGTGCTTAAGATTTAAAGTTGTAAAGCCGTAAAGTTTCAGATTCAACTTTTGAGGTCCACTTCTTATCTTGTTTTGATTAATGATATGAGTTGTTTCTTTTTCTTTTGATGTTCTTTGGTGTTCATTTATATCTTGAATGAATGAAATTATTCTCTGTTAAGCATTCTGGCAAATTTTGAGATTCCTTTTTGTATATTTATCTTAGTTCATTAGCACATTCAATTAAAAAAGGGTTCATCCATGAATAATTTAATAAAATTTTCTAATTGATAAGTGAGTCGTGATTGTTCATAAAAAAACTAAAATAATTTCTTATTGAAATGAAAGCTCAGGCAATGTTATGTATGTGTTTGATTATTTAGTCTTTCATGTACTAATATTGTGCTTTAGTAGTTCCATATTTGTTTTAAATTAAGCTATCAATTGTCTAAAGTATAGAGTTAAGTTGTTAAACAAGTTTAACTAGAATTATGTCACTGGTGATGATCCATTTTGATCCACTTACGTCATTTCGTGAATAATACTGAAGCCCTTCGGTTCACCCTCGACCACATACTTCACCTATACAGTCCCTGAATCTTCCGAAGGGGGCTGATCAAGCTCACCCGTCGAGCAAGCAAGGCTCCGTTCTCGAGCATCGATGAGGACTGAGATCGAGGATGGCAGGGGAGGTTCATTCGAGTGAAAATCGAAGACCTCATCCCTTTAGAGTTGCTGGCGTTCCCTGAGAAGTGGAACGCATCCCGTAAGTACTTTCCTTTTCGAGTATTTGTCATTTCTATTTATTATTTCTTTCATTACTTATGTTTGTCACCGTGCAACTATTTCCCAAGTTCCTAATATGGTTTCCCGCTTTAAGGAGTGGATTGACGGGATGTGCAAATAGATGCCATATTTCGAGCGCGCAAGTGCAAGTTCTCGAAGGGCAAATGGGAGGCACGTTCCCACAGTGAGGTCCTTTTTTGAATAGTTACTTTTGTACTTTTAGGTTATGCATTGCTAAGTTTCCTTTTCTCTTACAAGTTAGCCCAAGACCACTGAACTCCGGGTGTTGGGTGAGGACGAGGATCCGTCCTTGCCTGCCAAACCCTCCACTTTAAGATAGCTCGGGGCTGCTTCAAAGGAAGAGAAGAAGAAAAAGAAAAGAAATTCCCCGTGTTCCTCGGATACCAAGGTGAAAAAGAAGAAAGTGACCATCCAGGTCCGGAAAACCAAGAAGAGCAGCAAGTCCAAGGTACCTGACTCCGATTTCCTCTATTGGCTCAGGGATGAGCCTGACGACGATGACCTTTCTATTGCTCATGGGTTGACCCTCAAGGAGGGGAAGGAGGAAACGACTGGGAAAGAGGACCATGCGGTTGATCCCCCTCTTACCCAGGAATCAGAGGGAGAAATGGAGGTTGTGCCCCCCCGAAAGCCGCTCCTATCCTGAAGGAGGAAGCTGGTGTCATTGACATCGTAGAGACAACCACCTATACTGAGTTCATGCTCGAAGAGGCCCAAGTGGGGAAAGAGAAGTCAAGCAAGATGGCGCAGGGCCCAGACGGCGCCTTCAATATGTTCTTCGATGGCATGGATATGCCCACACTGGAGGAGTTTTTCGGGCTTGGTCACCTGGAGGTCCCGAAGAAGGATATGCCATCATGATTGTGCGGACCGAGTTCGAGCCCAAAACTAGTGAAGCAATTTCCTGCTCTGAGCGTGGACGCCGTGCGTAAGAGAACGGTTGTTCTTACAATACCAGAGGACGCTCGGGTCCTGTCTACTCTGGTGGGCGTAGCTAGCTACCTTCGATGCCTGATGACCGAAGAGGACCAGTCAAAGATGAACGAAGTGGGTATGTTGAGCCTCTTCAACGAGGGGCAACAAGCGTTGAATTGGGTAAGGCATCAGCCCCTTTTACCCTTTTGCAAATCTCACTTTGGTCTGTGATGTGCTCTAATAACTTCATTGATTGTCACGCTTCAGTGCTTCATCATGAAAGCTTCCTCCGGTACCACTTAGAGATTAGCCAGCTCGAGTTCGAGCTCAACGAGTAGGTCCAAAAGACAGACATGTACAGGGCTCTTAGTGAGCACCTTCCTTTCCTCTCTCTAGAATAACTCTCTCCTCTCTCTAAAATGTTAGGTAATCCCCCAAAAATGAACCCTTAGGCTAGATAAATGAAATGGGGATCGGGTTATAAGATTGGAAAAATGGAGCCCTGACGCAGGTCTGCGGTCGCATATGCGACCACATAACACTTCTACAGTCCGCATAATGGCCCTCAAGAACTGGGCATTTCTGCTTCACTATGCTACAGGTCTGCGGTCCGCAGACCAATTCTGCGGTCGCATAATGGACCGCAGAAACTGCTTTCGAAATTTCTCATGCTGGATCTGCGATGGGATCTGCGGCCTGCAAAATGGTTCTGCGGCCGCATAGACCTCCCGATTCTGTAGGCTGAGCTAGAAAAAGCCCAGAATGAGGCCTCGACCCTGAAGCGGGAACACGCCAACCTGGTTGAGAAGGTAAAGATCTTTGATGCTAAAAACGAGCAGCTAGTCGTGGTGACTAACAACACAACTTCGCAGGTCCAAGAGAAGATAGACCTGATCGAGCAGCTTCGGGCTGAGATGGATGAGGTCAAGGCCATGACCAAGGTGTGGAAGGGGAGGATGGACCTACTGGCTTCGAAAAATGAAACTACAAAAGTGGATCTCCTGGGTGGCGAAGGATAAAGACGATAAGTGGTCACGACTAAATGATGATCTCCGGGGGTAGGTCACTTGGCCGTGACAAAGTGGGATAATCTTGGAGAAGATTATGCCGCACTGAGGTCCAATTTGGATGCAACCATTTTTGAAACTGAGGAAATGTTGGCCTAGTATGAGGCCGATGTGGTGGTAGCCGAGACCTTCTTGAAGACGAAGTCTGAGTACAAAAAGTTGATCCAGAGAGAGACCCTCGAACAGATCCATGCCCGAGGTTTCGACCTATCGGCTGAGATTGAGGAAGGTAGAAGACTCGAGGACGAGGCAAAGGAGCTCTACGAGCCTAAGGGTCTCGAAGGCTCCGAGGGTTCTAAGGATTTCGACGGCTCCAACGGTTCTAGCGATGAGTCAATCTCCGGTAAAGACCAGGCGTAGATGTCTTAGTTCTTCTTCAATTTTTCCTTATGTATATTTGTTTTTGTTTTGAGTCCGTTCTATCGTTCCTTTGTAAAAATATTTTGGAGTAAATAAAATCCCCCCCCCCCTTTTTGGCAATACCGACTTTACTTTTCCAGATCTACTTGCAATTTTCTATTTGAGTATAGTTTTTAATGCCTTAGCATTAAATCAGATGTAATTCTAGAGCATTCCATTTTTCGGAGGTCCGAACGGAGCCCGACTTCTATGCAACTTCGGGTTACACGTGGCTCCGAGTCCTTGGTAAAACCAAAGGTCTTTAAGATGCTTAAGTGTTTTTAGGTGATGTTTTTGCTGAGGGTAACCTTTTAGTAGGTTTCGATTTTTTGTAAGGGCCTTACTTTCTGGTTACGGACATCTTTGAGCAATTTTTAGGGTGGCCGTGGCCATTCATATTCGGGCACCGCCTAATGGGTTTGGTGCCTTTGGGGTTCGGTAACGCGGGTCATACGAATTCTCATCGGGCGATAGTCCCCTAGTAGGGGTAGCCCGTAGGCTTGATAGTCCCTGAGCAGGGGTAGCCCATGGGATTTTAGGATGCAAGATCGAAGAAGAAAAATTCACAATAACAAAGTATAAGGAAAGTAGAAATTCTTTCATTGCTTAATATGCGAGGTACATGATCGAAGGCGCATAAAACTCGCGTCGTGGATAGAGTGGACTATGTGGGCATGGTTCATATGATTGTTTGACCCTTACAATGAATCCTAACCACCAAGCCTTATCTTTTTAACCCGGGGGTAATGTCCCCTAGTATTCGAGGCCGACCTCGTGAGGGCTTGAATACTGTTGATCTGATGCAAATGATCATCGATCCCGATTTAAGACTGGTCTTCAAATCTAAGGTAGCACATTTTACTAATGCCTTGTAAAAACGTTGCCGAAAAACCCACTTCGGGACAAAACCAGTTCAAGGGAAAAAGAGTGCAACATGTTCTTTAAGACCTAAAAGCCGCATCCGTCCCTGGCCGATTACCTGTATACGTTAGTCTGATTTATAACACTATTAAAAAGGAATTTATTTTGTACCTTAGCACTAGTAGCACTTTAAGTGTGTCACATTCCAGTTGTTTGGTAGTTGTACATCGTTTCCTGCTTTGAGTTTATATGAGCCTTTGTCGGTTATTTCGACAACTCGATATGGCCCTTCCCAATTGGGGCCTAGTTTCCCTTCGTTCGGGTTCCAGGTTTGTAGTGGTACCCTTCTTAATACCAAGTCCCTGACTTGTAAATTTTGGAGGTTAGATCTTCGGTTGTAGTATCTTTCTACTCTTTGCTTCTAGGCGGCCAACCGGACCATGGAGGCCTCCCGCCTTTCGTCCAATAGTTCCAGGCTCGTGATCATGGCCTCGCCGTTTGACTCTTCGGTAGCATACTGGAATTTGAGGCTCGGTTCCCCCACCTCGACCTGAAAATAGAGTGGCCCTGGTGCTTGATTTCATAGTCGTACGGTATGCCCACAGGACTTCGGGCAAGATCTCCTTTCATTTTCCTTTCGAACCAGTCAACCTCTTTTTCAGGTTTTGGAGTATAGTCTTGTTAGTTGATTCCTCTTGCTCGTTTCCACTAGGGTGATGCCGGTATCCCAAATCGACATATTATGTGGTCCAAGATGAAGTCAGCGACTTCTTTCTCTCGGACGTTTTCAAATGTTTGTGCCTCGACCCACTAGGAAACATAATCGATCATGAATAGTATGAATTGAGCTTTACCAGGTGCCCATGGCAAGGGACCGATGGTGTCCATTCCCCACTTCATAAATGGCCATGGAGATAGGACCGAGTGGAGCATTTCTCCCGGTTGATTAATTATCGGGGCGTGTCTTTGGCACTCGTCGCACTTTCATATGAAGTTTTCCGTATCCTTCTCCATTTTGGTCCAGTAGTCTGATTAGCTTGCGAACCAAGGATTCTGCCCCCGAATGGTTCCAGCATGTGCCCTTGTGAACTTCTCTCATGGCGTATTCGGTCTCCCCCGGTCCCAAGCATCCTGCTAGTGGGCCAAAGAAAGAACTCTTGAACAATGCCCCTTCGACCAAGCTACATTTGGCGGCTTTGGTGCGCAGGGTTCTCGATTCTTTGTGATCCGAAGGCAATTTTCCTGCCTTCAAGTAGTCTATATATTTTTTTCTCCAATAATAAGTTAAACTCGTTGAGTTTACTTCGGCGTGGCCTTCTTCTATCAATGAATTCATTAGTTGCACTATTGCTCCCGAGTTGAATTCGTAGGACTCGACCAATGACCCCAAGTTAGCCAATGCATCGGCCTCACTATTTTGATCTCGGGGTACATGTTGCAGGGTTCATTCCCTTAATTGGTGTAGGGTTACCTGCAAGTTTTTCAAGTATCTCTGCATCCGTTCTTCTTTTACTTCGAAAGTCCATTTAACTTGATTTACCACGAGGATGGAGTCACACTTGGATTCGATCACTTCAGCCCCAAGGCTCTTAGCCAGTTCTAGACCTGTAATCATGGCCTCACACTCGGCTTCATTATTTGTCAATTTTACAATTCTAATAAACTGCCAAATTATATTTCTCGTAGGTGGTTTTAATACGATACCGAGCACGGACCCCATCACGTTGGAGGCACCGTCCTTGAAGAGGGTCCAGATTCCTGAAGTAGTCCCTGAGGTTAGCAGTAGTTCCCTTTTGACTTCGGGTATTAAAGCATGCGTAAAGTCGGCCACGAAGTCTGCAAAAATATGAGATTTTATGGCAGTACGAGGTCGATACTCGATATCGTACTCGCTAATTTCCACGACCCATTTTACCAACCCGCCCTGAAGCTCGAGCTTATGCATGGTATTCCTCAGTGGGTGATCCACTTCCAATCCACGCTCAATGGTGAGTGGAAACAATCGTTGGAAGAATAGTACCCTGCAAGAGGCGGGGTGGATTTTCACAGGGAAATTAATATGGGTGTTAGGGGTATACACTTAACGAGAGCAAATGAAATAACAAAATTGCACTTCCAAACAAAGGGTTTTGTTTTCTACTTCTAAATTATCACTAACAATTATAAACTAATGAGACAAAACTAGAAAGCGAATGATTGTTTTTGTTGTTTTTACCAAATGGTTAAAAAGCCTAGGGAGGTGACCTTTACCTAGGTATTAGCCTAATGGTTTAATTACGTTAATACTTATTTTATTGATCGGGGTGTATTATATCTCTCAACTATAAGTTACCCACTCAATACCTTTTGGTCATAGAGTGATTTTGCCCAATTTGGCTTTCTCAAGCCCAAATGGGTATCAAGCTAAATAATTGATACGAGCTCAAGTCAAGTCTTCCTATCTCTAGTTCATAACCTTTAATTAGGATAATCAAATCCTTAATTAGCCCAATTTCTTGTTAGCAAAGCTTTCCTAGACTAGGTCCCTCTTTCTCAAGTAAAGACCAAGTCAAAAAGGCATGAATCAATGTTTCCAGCTATTAATTCTAAAATTAAATCATAAACAAGGCTAAATAATCAACACTCAATCATAAACAGGTATTAAATTAAATACCCATAAGGTTTACACACTAGGGTTGGATCACAACTCTAGTAAGAGTCTAGCTACTCATAGTAGAAAATGAAGAAAACAAAGAAAAAATTCTAATTAAACTCATAATCAAAGATTAAACTTATAAATTATGATGTTTTATCCCAAAATAGTCATAAAATTCTTAAAATAGCAAAATACAAAGGCTACAGCTGCTCAAACTTCAATACTTGACCTAAAAATGTAATTCCCGTCTATTTATAGTGGCCCAAAATTCGCTGATAAAAATGCCCCTCGGGAGGTTCTGCGGCTGCACAATTCCCTGTGTGGTTCGCATATTGCTTCAGCTTGCAGGGACTTGGAATCTGCAGCCGCACAATTTGGTCTGCAGCTGCAATGTAGCTTTTGCGGCAGCACAATTCTTGTTCGGTCTGCACTTCATGCAAGGCTTCAAGTCTTGGTTATTTACACACTTTCTGAACATTTGAATTTTTGTTAGTGCAAACCCTGTTCTGCAGCCGTACATCAGTTTAACGTCTAATGGGCTTCTTCACTAGTTTTGCGGCCGCAGAGGGAATTCTGCGGTCCGCACTTTCTTATGCGGCCGCAGAAATACCTTTGAGGACCGCAATTCTTGTGTTCTGTGCCCCTTATTGCCTTGTAAGTCGGAGCACTCCTTTTTTAGTCGAATTTCTTCATATGAGCCCAAATTTCTAACATTCCTACAACTTATACACTTTCATTGGTTTTGGGAACATTAATCAATACTTTCGAACTAAAACAAAAGCAAAAAGGTCCTAATGAGTGGTCAAAATCCACCCTTATCAACTCCCCCAAACTTAAGTCTTTACTTGTCCTCAATCAAATAAATTAGTTCCCACCTCCTCAAAGTTAAAGGTTATTTTATTGATTCAATGGTGAGCCATTCATACTCAATTGGGACCAACAATAACCCACACTACTCATGCATTATCAACAAGGTGACAAGTCAACTATTCATGCACGTATAGTTCTAATGTGACATTTGAGCTTCAAGAATTGACTTTACTCATCAAGGACTCTTGTTCTATCATGTAGGTCATGGTGGACTCCAAACTCTTCCTCCTCTAACTTTTATTTGCCAAGCACACTTAAAACGTTGGCACTCAATCTTAACATTCATGAAAGGTTCACTTTTCTCTCATAAGAGAATGTCGCAAGTACGACATCAAATACCATATGATTGCCCCTCATGATATCACTAGTAATGTAAGCTCACTCAGTTTGAAATCAAGTAGGACTTCTTTCGGGTTGTAATGAAGGCTTTTGGATTAGGGTAGGATACCATATGGGTAACTGGTTATACCTTTCCTTAAGCACTCCAAATTTTTATTTCTTGGTTCATAATTACCAATTCTTAGAGGCATTTGTTTTCATTAAGGGCTAGAGAGACTTGACATCACTCTTTCTTGTTCATTTCATTCTTTTTCTTCCTTTTGATTCTCACGTTAGGGATCATTACCTCTTTTTGAATCCATTAACTCTTCCACTTATTCCCTTTTTTGCATTTTTCTTTTTGTTCTTTTATTTTATTTCCTTCTCTTTTTATGGAGATCATTTATTTTCTCTTTTTCTGCCTTGATACCTTTTTAATTTCCCCATCTCTCCCCCAAACCTATGCTTTAAGCCACTTATTTCACAAGAGTGTTAAGAAAAGTCCGGGTGCCAAGAGAGGGTCATGAAAAGACTGGTAAAGGCTTATAACATGGTTATCAAATAAGAAGGGCTAGAGGCTAAAGAGGATTGACTAGGGATAACGACATTGGTTGACAATAGAAAGCTCCAACGGGACAAGGAAAGCCTACAATCACTTCTCAAATCAAGCAAAACTTATGATTTCGCCTTGAAACACATTCGGGGCAAGTTCTAGACCATTCACACAGATACTTGGACTAGCAACAATTTATCTCACCCCTCACTCAACTAGATCATAAAAGAGGATAGAGTCGAGAGCCTACGACAACCACATTCAAGTTTAAAGATCACTATGATCCTATAAACCACTAGATGATCACCAAAGTCAACTCAAGAGTCACAAAGTCACTAACTAGAGCTATTTGTTTCAACAACCTTGTCTCTAACTATAAGCACAGAGTTAAGTATGTTGGTACCAAATGAAGCATGATTAAATCTTTGAGAATGACTTGATTAGGCCTTTTTATTTATTACTACTACTACTACTACTACTATTACCTAAACACAAAAATAGACTCATTCCCTAGAGAAGGTTGTCATGCCATCCATCGTTGGGATGAGTCACCCAGTTCAAACAAAAAATATCTTTGGATAGAACCATAGCGTTAAAAAAACCAAAGACTTATTATCTACGGAAGCATAAAAAGAATCTACTTAACAAAACAAAAACTAAAATTGAAAAAGAAAGAAGCTAATGAACAATAACTACTATATATAGATAAATACAAATAAGAAAAAAAAGAGAATCATCAAATTATTATAGCCCAAATGTATCCATAATATGTCAATGCATCAAATAAACTCCACCCCCCGAATAAAAATAAGCATTATCCCCAATGATTAGCAAAATAAGAGTGAGAGAAGAGAGGGTGAATAAAACTCCTTAAGGATCCTTGGACATCTCAGTGTCCCCAACAATATCATCTCCCTCAGGATTAGCCAACTGCATCTCATCATCATCATCAAATCAAGGCGTGGCTGGTTTGTCGAACATCGCACTCACTGCCTCAGCAGTGTCGACAGCAAGGTCTGGCTCCTCAGACTGGCCAACTGGAGCTACTGGTGCAGATGGTGCTGAAGGATCTGAGACGGACTGGTGCTGGTCAAGTAGCATATCAAAGGGGGGGGGGTCTCCGACTGTGGAAAGTCTAGTCACCTCCTTTCGGAGCTTGTCCACTAATTTATTGCTTGTTTGGGACTTCCTCATCTTCTTCACTTCCTTTCCCAACTCCTCAATAACTGACCCGTGATGTACCAAGGTGTCCATGATCATCTTCTGGTTCTCTAGAATCTTCTTGAGCGTCTCATCAATGTCAGAGGGAGCTTGTACTACCTGAGTAGTGGACTGTACTGCTGTCTTCATTCAGTTGTTGAGACTCGCCAATGTCTGGGAGACTCGCAGAGTAGATAGTGGAGCTGTGGGCATGGGAACTTCCTCAGAGCTGCCCTAGGGGCTATGGAAGGAGCTGAGGATGATGGCAGACGCATAGCAACGGCACTGGAAGAAGGCTCAACGGAGGTGGATGGAAGGTCAATTGTCTCAGAAACTACCACGGCTGGATCATCACACTGGCCTGTGGTGGTAGAAGGTTGGATTTTCTTATTTGGGTTGGTCACATCCATTAATGAATACCAGTCAAATGGTTTCTTTGGCTTCACCTTGATGTCAAAAGATCTCGGCTCTACCTTTGCATCGGTGAGGTACTCTATGATAGTGTTGGGATAAGGGTAGGCCAAGCTATCCTGTCGTGCTAGCAAGGAAATATTGGCCGACATCACGGCACCATCATTTATTGGGTACACGACCATAATGGAAGCCACAAGAATAGCCCGCGGAATATGAAAGGTGAGTCTCATTCTGTCTTGGATCCAGTCTACTACAAACAAAGGTCTGCCACCCCTTCACCTCAAAACTCAAAGTGCTCCGGCGGATGGGAAATCCAGCCGTAATCCATGGTGGTGGTGGCCCTGGTGGTGCTAAAATCTCAACCAGCCAAGGTCAGACTTCCTCCTCCATTGCACATTTCCATAGATACTCCTTTGGCTCGACATCCTCGAACCCCAAGTACGTGTTTAGCATATGCTGATCAAACCTCATCTTGAGGTTGCACACTTTGGTCACCTTCGTCCCCTTCTTTATATGTGCAACATTAACATAGAACTCTCAGATGAGGTATTCTTTGGCATCTTACACTCTCTTAGTGAACCACATCCAGCCCTTTCGTGCTCTGAATTGCCTCAAGATCGTCGGGTTGTATGTCTCCAAATCTTTCAAAATGAACTTCCTCTCAATAGTCAATGACCTCACCAGCCACCACATATGAAAATCAGTGAAGGTGTCCAAGCTGAAAAACCTATCTTCCCAGGCCTCCTTCTTCTTTGATCTATCTACACTTATGGCTATACCATCTCTCCCTCTACCATCCTCAAGGATCTCCTCTATAGTCTGTGCCTCTATGATTGGTATAGCTAATGGCTCAGAAGCCTGGCTAACACACTCCGACCCCTCGGAGGTGCTGTGAGATAAAAAAGGCTCATCCCTAAGCTGGTATCTCCAATGTGGCCTCGACTGTGTGGATGTATGCTCCTCCTAAACAGAGGCTGAGTTTTCCTATGACACTTCCCTAGACGGGACATATGAGCTAGACTCGAAGAGGTCTGCACCTCGCTCTCTTCCGACTGTGGTTTTCTTCCTGATGGTCTTAGGCTGGCCAAAGGTCAAAGTACCTCTACCTCGACCACGACAAGATTCACCCCTTCCCTTTGAAGTGTCACCTCGGCCTCTTGATCGAACCATTGTCTGTACTAAAGCAAAGAATATTGTTAGTTGCAATTTATTGTTCAACACATTCAGGACTTATGTAAGTAAGAAAGAAACAATTGAACACAGTGAGGTTATGAATATAATACATGTATGCATGTAAAGGGATCTGCGGTCCACACATTGTTTATGTGCGGCTGCAAAAGGGAGTTTTTGTCCAAAAAAACCTGTTGTGCGGCCGCTGAAAGGAAGTGCGGTCTGGCGGGATTCCTGTCATTTCAAGATGAGACCAAGCAAAATAGTCTGTGTTAGCCTTAAGAAAATTAATAAGGTTTTTTTCTGAGCTCGGGGGTTAACCTCGTGCCCAGGTATACATTTCGGTCCAGTAGGTGTTCGATTAGTATGACTTGATCCAATTCTTAGACCATCGATTTGGTGGCGTCGGTGTCATCAAAAGCTATGAATGATCTTGGGACACCGTAATCAGCATCTCCAAAAAGAACGGCTGGAATTTCCCTAGGCACACATCCTACCTTTTGCAAAGAACAAGGACAATGGGGTCCACCGGGGCAAGGGTGAAGGGGTAAGTGTAAACACTAAAATACCCCTCCACGTGAGTAGTGATGTCGTCATCGGGTCCGAGGATGACCACATATTTACCTTCCCAATTATAGTCCTCTCGGACCATGGGTAGAGTTTCCTCAGTAGCAGAGCATATGTATCTCCATTCTCTCTTTCCTCAGTCATGTTGCGTAGAGGCCTTCTCAACGTTGAAGTCATTCCCGATGGAGCAGCCCCCAGGTACAAAGCTCTTCATAGGGGGATTCTGAGCCGCCTCAGGAACGATAACCTCGACATCTATGGTTGGGTGGGAAACTGAAGGAGCAGCCTAATGAGGCACTGACTTGGAGGTTTTTGTCATCATAATCTGGGAAATATGAAGGTTTGAAGAAAAATATGAAGGTTCGAAGAAAAATATGAAGGTTTGAAAGAAAATACGAAGATTTGAAGATGGTATGAAGGTATGAAGGTCTGGGTTGAAGATCCAAAGAAAATGTACGAGGATTGAAGATGAAGATATGAAGGTTCAAGGAGTGATGTATGAAGATTTGGAGGAGTTAAAAGCAATTAGAGAGTTCGCGGGTAAATTATAAAATCGAAAAAGGGTGGAAGCTTTTATAGAGAAAAAAAAATCAATGTGCAACGTTTCGCATTGGAGGACAGTCAACCGGTGATTGACATGTATCCAAATTCAGAACGACGTGACTGATGGAACATTTCAAATTACCCGTCATTTCGGTTGTAGCATACAAAGGAAGGAACCCGGGTTCATCTATCACTTCCCGTTATTTCGGTAAACCTACTCTCCGGAAAACAAGAGGACTATATGTGTACGGGTAAAATTGGAGGTAATGTCTACCCCGATTCCCTGGTGAGAAAATAGAAGGACACAAATGCACAGGATTGTAATCGAGGTTAGAGACCCCTCGTATCGAGATCAAGAAAGAGTGAACGATGTGCCCGCCATTGGATATGATAAAGTGACGCGTCCCGGGCCAAGAATGAGTTCTAAAACCTCGGAAAGCACGGTAAATGGTTACACATGACAGATAGAGGGTCGTGATATTCGCACCCAACTGGATATCACGGTGTGGATCTCGCTCAATGTCGATTATGAATCAGTAATTATCGAGAAAGGAATATTTTGGGACATATACTAGGGATGAAACTCTCCTACTATATAAAAGGGGAAGTGTTTCTTTTGTAACACACACTGTAACACATGAATCAAAGCAATACAAATTTATTTTCTGCCTTTTAGCTACTGTTAAAGTTCTTGTTCACTTAACATGTTTTTCATTCACGATTGGGCTCGAACCGAGGGTCCGATCGAGGATAAGGTTATTGTTTGATCTAAGTTTAGGCTTGGCCATAACGTCATAATTGGTGTGATCGTTTAATTCGTCTTTAATTAATTTATCTAATATTCTTAATTGTTTGTGTTGAATCAAACCATGTATCTTTAAAACCGCGTGCAAATTTAATTGTTATCTGATTTAGGGGTAAACATATAACTTTATATATACTCCAAAAATGGACATATATATTTTTCTGTTATATAAAGTAATTTTATTTGTTTCCTCCTTTTGGTTAAATAAATTAATATCTTTTCAAGAAAAAGAAAAATAGGAATAAACGTAATTCTACTCGACCATGCTTTTTCTCCAAATTATTTCACTATATCCAAGAGATAAAAAAGAAATATATAAAAAATATAAATTAACAGGCAAAGGCAAGTTGAGGGAGAGTGGATCAAAAAATAGAAGTAAGCATTATTTTTGTGTAAGCATTTTATAATGTGACATGTTTTAATCTGTCCAAGTTTGATCTAATTTACTCTTTTCCTACCATTTTATGGTTGTGCCACCAATGCTTTCTTGCTAATTTTAATATGGTGTCACACTTCCTTTTTCCCGAGGGATAGGGGAGTTTTTCCAATCTAAAGTAACATTATTGAAATGGGATTATTTTATTTAAATCATAGTCGCCACTTGAAATAATTATTATTATGTCCCAAGTCACCGATTTATTTTAAAATCCCAAATTGAGGAAATTGACTCTTATTTATGGTCCGCGAACATAGAAGACCGGGTAAGGAATTTTGTTAACCCGGGATAAGGTGTGAGGCACTCCCGAGTTCTGTAGTTTTAGCACGGTCGCTTAACAATTAATACCTGGCTTAATTATCTGATTTATTATATATTTTAAACCTATTGCACATTTTACCTTTGTTCGCTTTTATCCACGTTCCTTGATGTCGAAATCGCGGGCACCGGGATTACCTTGTCGACAACAAATATCTCCTTTACGGCCGGCCATTCTCCACAGACCATCTTGAATCCCCCTCCCCCCCGTATGGGGAATTTCAATGCCTGGTGCAAGTTCGAGTGTACTACCCTCATGTTTTGAACCCACGTCCTTCCGAATAGAGCATTATACCTTATGTCTTCCTCGATCACGTAGGACTTTGTTTTTTAGTGGTTTCACATGCCATGTTAAATTCATTCAACACCTGGACTGCTGGCATGATTTGGTCTTGTAACCTCAATTGCTCTACGACCCTTCATCTTATGATGTAAGTGGAGCTACCTAGATCAATCAACACGCGTTTAACTCAAGATTTATTGATAAGTAAGTACATCATTGTGAGGTTGTATGATGCCCTCGGCATCTTCTTCATTGAACAAAATAGCTCCCTCCAGAACATAATCCAGGGTGCATGTTTTCTTCGTGATAGATACTTTAGTGCGTTTAATCATTGGTCCTTGGGGGACGTCGAATCCTCCGATGATCATGTTGATCACGTGTTGAGGCTCCTCTTGTTCGACCTGTTTTTTGGCATCCCTGTTCGTGAAGCGATTTTTGGCTTGATCACTCAGGAATTCTCAGAGGTTCCTGATATCGTCCAAGCTACACCTCTATTTGATGTTGTGAAACGGTCATAGCAATAATAGTACCCAACAAGGAGTCGGGGTCAATGTTCCACAGGGAGCTATGAATGGGACTTAGGAGTATATATTCGAGTGAATGAGCTTGAATTATCTCGGATTACACTTCCGCAAAAGTTGGTTTGTTTTTTTAATTTATTTTAAACTAAGAATGACAACTAAGAATTAAAACTAGCAAATTATAATTGTTTGTTTTAAATGGTAAAAAGGCCTAGGGCTATGACCTTCACCTAAGTGTTTGCTTAATGGGTTGTAAGCCTTAAAGCTTGTTTTCTTGGTCGGGGTGTATTATAGCTATCAACGCTCAAGTACCCACTCAATACCTCTCGGTTAGAGAGTGATTTTGCCTAATTTGGCTTTCTCAAGTCCAAATGTGTATTGAACAAAGCAGTTGAGCTCAAGTCGGGTTGTAGTATGACTAGGTTCAACCCATTAATTGGGTTTATCAATCTCTCGATTGACCCGATTCCTTGCTAGCCAAGTTTTCCTAGACTAAGTCTCTCTTTCTCAAGTAGAGACAAAGTTAATTAGGTATGAGATAATGTTTGCAACCATTAAATCTTCAAATAAAAGCAAGAACTAGGCTAGATAATCAACACCCAACCATAAACAAGCAATAAATAAAACACCCATTAAGTTCACACCCTAGGGTTAGGTCACAACCCTAGTGAAAATCTAGCTACTCATACTTAAATTAGAATATGAAGAAGAAGTGATAATTAAACCCATATAAATGATGGAAATGATAAAACTAATATTCAAAAAGCTCAAAATGGGAAAAATAACTAAAAGAAGCAAAGTAAACGGTTGCTGATGTCAAAAGGTACATAAGTTAACCTAAAAAAAGTGAAACTATTCTGTTTATACAGTGCTGGAATTTTCTGACAAAATTGCACTTCTCGAAAGTTTTGCGGGCGCACAATTTCATGTGCGGTCCGCACTCTACTTCAGTCTTGACAGGATTTAAATCTGCGGCCGCACAATTCTGAACCGCTGTCGCATCTCTCATATTCTGCGGTCTGCACTTTTCTGGGTGCGGCCGCACAGGGTTCTTTCGTGGACCGCACATTTCTGAGTGCGAACGCGTAGCTGACTTCTGCGGCCGCACAATAATTGTTCGGTCTGCACTTCCTTTGAGTTCGGAATGAGAACTCTCTGAACTTCTGATCTTGCTTAACTTCTACGGCCGCACATTTCATGTATGGACCCCACTTTGCACTTGGACTCTGATAAACTTTCCTTCACAATCTGCGGCCACAGATGAAAATCTGCGGTCCGCACTTTGAGCTTTTGTGCGTTATTTTGTTTTTGAGTTCAAATCACTCCTTTTTGAGTTGTATTTCATCTTAGTGGCTCATATTCCAATTACTCCTACAATTAATCATATTTTATCAGTTGTCGGGAATACAATTAAATACTTTCGGACTAAAATGAAAGTAAAAAGGTGCTAATAAGTAGTCAAAATCCCCACTCATCAACTCCACCAAACTTAAGTTTTTGCTTGTCCTCGAGTAAATAAAGTAATTCACACCTCCCCAAGTTAAGAGCTATTCCATCCAATTAAAAATGCATCAATCACACCTCAATTGGGACCAACAATTACCCACATGCTCATGAATTATTAACAAGGCAATGGATTGAACTTTTAGGCACAAATAGTTCTAATGTAACACTTGAGCATCAAGAGTTGACTTAATTCATCACGGAAGCTTGTTCTTTCTTGTAGGTCATTGTGGATCCCAAACTCTTCCTCTTCTACTCTCCGTTTGCACCTCACTTAAGAATGTAGCACTCAATTCAAAGTTTTGTGAAAGGTTCGCTCATCTCTCTCAAAAGAATGTTGCAAGTACGGCTTTAAGTACCATAGGCTTGCCCCTCATATAAATCACCACTAATGTAAGCTCACTCGTCTTGAAATCACGTAGGGAATTTTAGGAATGTAATGAAGTCTTTTGG
Source organism: Nicotiana otophora (assembly GCA_000715115.1). Taxonomy (NCBI): domain Eukaryota; kingdom Viridiplantae; phylum Streptophyta; class Magnoliopsida; order Solanales; family Solanaceae; genus Nicotiana; species Nicotiana otophora. The sequence goes on along the minus strand of AWOL01S0049103.1, from coordinate 23,340 downwards.
ACTAAGGTTTGGTATACTAGGATAGAACAGGTTCATCTTTCCTTAAGCACTCCATTTTCTCTTATCGGCTCATGCTATGCCACTTTTTGGAGGCATTTTCTTTCCCATATGGGGGTTAGAGAGACTTATCATCACTCTTTATTGGTCATGATATTCATTTAGTCCTTCTTTGTCTTCTCCATTCTTTGCATCATTACCATTCTTTGAAATCCCTTCAATTTTTCAACTTATTCACTTTCTTTTTGCATTTTTCTTTTTGTTCATATTTCTTTTTCTTGCCTTCCTTTTTCTTCATTTCTTTTCTCTTTTTGTGCCTTGATACCTTTTTCAAACTGCTCATCTCTCCCCAAAACTTATGTTTTAGCCAATTGTTTCTCAAGAGTGTTAAAGAAACCTCGGGTGCCAAGAGAGGGTCACTACAGAACGGGTAAAGGCTTGTAACATGGTTATCAAATGAGAATGGTTTTAGGCTCAAATGGGTTGACTAGGGATAACAACTTTGGTGGGTCATGGAAAATTTCAAGCGGGTCAAGGAAAGCCTACAATCACTTCTCAAGCCAAGCAAAACTTAAAATTTCGCCTAGAAATGCATTAGGGGCAAGTTCTAGACCATTTACACGGGTACTTGGACTTGCAACAAACTCATCTCACCTCTCACGCAGCTGGAATGGTAAAAAGGATAGAGTCGAGGGCCCACAATGACCATATTCAAGATTGAAAATCACTATGGCTCGACTAAACCAATCGATGTTTGCCTAAGTCAACGCAAGAGTCACAAGGTCGCTAATTAGAGCTACTTCTTTCCCGAAAAACCTATTTTTAACCGTAAGCACGTAGTTAAGTGTGCTGGTACCAAGTGAAGCATGTTTGACTCTTTTATTCATTACTACTACTATTCTTACCTAAACATAAAAAATGGACTCAATCTATTAAGAAGGTTGTCACGCCATCCATCGTTGGGAAGAATCACCTGGTTCACATAAAAACTACCTTTGGAAAGAACCGTGGCAGTAAGAAAACCAAAAGTCTTATTGACTACTAAAAACATAAAAAGAAGCTACAAAATTAAACATAGACTAATAAGAAAATAAAATAAAGAAGCTACAAATAAAGCTACTAAAGACATAAATGAATATACATAATGAGAGGGGAAAAGATAGAATATATACATCAATAGAGAAAGAGGGAAGAATATATACATAAATAAAAGGAAAGAGGAAAATATTATCAGTTATTACAAACCAAACGTCAAATATCCAAATATCAAATAAACCCCACCCTCTGAATAAAAATAAGCATTGTCCCCAATCCTTAACAAAATAAGAATAAGGAAAGGTAAGAGTTAATAGGACTCCCTTGGCCTTGAACATCTCTGTGTCGATAGCAGCGTCACCCCCCTCAGCCTCCTCTAACTGGATCTCATCATCCTCCGCTCTGAGAATAGCTGGTTGGTGAATATCTGTCGCACCGCCTCAGCAATGTCGGCAGCATGGTCTGGCTTCTTAGACTGGCCAGCCGGGGCTGATGGTGCGGCTGGATCTACTGGTGCTGCTGGGTCTGTCCCCATCAACATATAAAGTGGAAGGTTACCGGCTGCTGCTATCTTAGTCACCTCTATCATCAGTCTGTCAACCTTTTTCTTGGACGCCTGGGATTTCTTCATTTTCTTTACCTGCCTCCCGAGCTCCTCAATCATTGTGCCATGTGCTACCAGGGTGTTCATGATGGTGGTCTGGTTCTCCAAGATCTTCTTCAATGTGTCCTCCACTATCGAAGGAATCTAGGGTGCCGAGATGGATGACTATGCTGCAACAGCACTGGATATGTCAGTCAGCTTTGTAATGGCTGTCTACATCCAGTTGTTGAAGCTCGCCAGTGTTTGGGAGACTCGCAGTGAAGATAGTGGATGAGCGGGAATGGGCACCGGCTTCAAAATCGATGTGGAAGGCACTGATGCTGAAGGACCTGAAGAAAGAGGTAGAGGCATACCCGTTGCACTATCAGAAGCTTCCGCTGAAGTAAATGGCATGTCAACTATCCTAGCAGCTACCCTGGTAGGCTCATCAGACTGGCCTACAGTAGTAGAGGGTTGACCCTTCTTCTTTGGGTTTCCACCATCCATGAATGAATACCGTGAGAAAGGCTTCTTAACCCTCACCTTGGTGTCAAAATCCCTATGTTCCACCCCCGCATCTGTAAGGTACTCAGTGATAGTGTTGGGATACGGGCAGGAGATTTCACCTTGCCTGGGAACCAAGGACACGTCGACCGACATCATGACACCCACATTGATTGGTTACCTGGCCATGATCGAGGAGACTAGAACTGCTCGCAGTATTGAAAGATTTGTTTCATTTTGGCATGGGTCTATTATGCTACACACAAACGTCTGCCATCCCTTTGCCTCAAAATTCAGAGTGTTCCGCTGAATTGGAACCCCTGCTGTGATCCATGGCGGTGGTGGTCCCAGAGCTATAAGAATCTCAGCTAGCCTTGGTCGAGCTGCATCGCCCATAGCCAGCTTTTCCAAGTATTGTATTGGCTCCACATCCTCCAACCTTAGGTATGTGTTCATGGTGGTTTGGTCAAACCTCACTTTCAAGTTCCTCACTTTCGTCACTTTGGTCCCCTTCTTGCCGTGTGCCACATTAGCATAAAATTCCCTCACCAAGTGCTCTGTGGCATCCACTACACTTTGAGTGAACCATGTCCACCCTTTTCTCTCCCGAAATTGTCTTCATATGAGTTGAATCTATCTAGATCTTTCAACACAAACTATCGCTCAAAAGTGAGCGATCTTTGCGGCCACCACTCTAGGAACCTATTGAATGCAGTTAGGCTCACAAACCTATCTTCCCAAAATTCCTTTTTCTTTGACCTCTCAAGGCCTGCAACTCTGGTATCACACCCCCCCGACCATCATCTGGGATCTCATCCACCTCCACTATAGTAGTTGGTGTGTCGGGGGCATATGTAAATGAAGGCTCTAAAGCCTGACTGTTCCCTTCTGACCCCTCAGAAGTACTCTCATTAGAGGTAGGCTCATTTCTTAGTCGGTATCTATCATGGGGTAGTTGTGGCTGTGATTGCACAGCAGGCTGACTTTGCACTGAGTCGCCCTCCGATGCTTCCCTAGACGCGTCATATGAACTTGATTTGGAGGGCTCCAGCTGTCTACCCCGGCCTACTGTGGCCTTCTTACTGATCACTTTTTGGAGGGCGAGGGGTAAGGTTCTTTTGCCTCTGCCTCTGGAAGGTTCACCCCTCCCCTTTGATGTATCACCATGACCACGTGATCTAACCATATTCTACACAAAATAGCAGTAAGAGCCAGTTCTAGTTAAGTGTAGGTAAGTAGAAAATTTGCATAACAAAACATGTTGCAGGATGGGGAAGTACCGACCACACAATTTTGAGTGCGGCTGCAGATGGGGTTATGCGGACTGCACAATTTGAAAGTGCAGCCGCAGTGATGATTCTGCGGTCCGCAAAATGTTAAGTGGGGCCGCACATCTAAAGTGCGGTCCGCACAATTTTGGGTGCGGCCGCACATTGAAACTTCAAAAATGACAACTCTCTGAAGATAGAGAATTTCTTGATCTGTGGCCACACACACTTTTCTGTGACCGCGGTTGAATTTCTGCGGACCGCATAATTTCAAGTGCGGTCCGCACAATCATTCTACACCAAATACCCTAGCCTACTGATCTGCGGACCGCACAATTTTTTGTGCGGCCGTAGAATTCACAAATTTATCGGCAGATTCTAGGGTTTCTACTTTTACGCACAATTTGGACATGGTAGTAGAAATTAAACTATATCAACCAAATACCCATTCCCCATATAGCAACTAAACGTTTACCCAACATAAATTACAGTCCACATGGTTATGAATTTGACAATTGGAAATAACTAACCAAATTATCAACTAAATTAAGAAACTTGAAAAATGCTAAGGATGATTTGAACATACCAGTGATGAAGTGGTGTTAAGGAGTGATCAAAGATGATGATTTAGGAGGCAAATGAGTGCTTCAGTTGAGTGCAATATTTTTGCCTTTGTTTTAATTCTCAAAGAGTGTAAAGTTGTAACCGTAAAGTGAAGGCTACTATTTATACTTAACGGGTTGGTCAGAAGTTCAAGAGACGAGTGCGGCCGCAGAATTCCTTCTGCGGTCCGCACTCTTTTACCTGACGTGCCCTTGTTGATCTGCGGTCCGTAGAATTCCTTATGTGGCAGCAAATTCTGATGCGGACCGCACATTTCCTTGTACGGCCGCAGATTCTGGTGTCGAACGCACATTTTCTTGTGTGTCCGCACAATGGCCATTTCTCTGACAAACAAACTTTAGAGAGTGTGCAATTTTTCATCTCATGTTGTGCGGTCCACACAAAAATTGTGCGGTCGCAGATCCCTTTCTGCTATAGCGTTCAAAATTATGCGTTTCGAACTTTTTCCATGCTTAGTCAATTTTTCTGAGCACAGTCCCTGTAAAGCACAATCATTCTTGCAACACACTTCAAAACTAGTTAGCACAAAATAAGACCTATATAAAGAAGAAGAAAAAGAACAAAAACAAGAAACATGGGTTGCCTTCCAAGAAGCGCCTGATTTAACGTCGCGACACAATACAGATTGCCATCACTTCAAGTGAATCACTGCCACCACGTGGCCATCATCAGCTTGTCCCAAATAATGCTTCACCCGATGACCATTGACTCAGAATACCTCATCATTTTTGTTCTACAAGTCCAATACACCAAAAGGTTTCACAACTACAATTTCAAAGGGACCACTCCATTTGGATTTCAACTTTCCGGGAAACATCTTCAATCGTGAGTTGAACAACAAAACAAGATCACCCACCTTGAGTTCCCTATTTTGGATGTATTTGTTATGAAGGTACGTCATTCTTTCTTTGTACAAGGATGAAATTGTGTATGCATGGTACCAGAATTCATCTAACTCAATCAATTGTGCCACCCTTAAGATGGCAACGACATCCCACTCAAGATTCAACGTCTTTAAAGCCCACATAGCTTTGTGCTCAAGTTCCACCGGAAGATGACAAGATTTTTCAAACACCAACTAATATGGAGACATTCCGATAGGTATTTTGTAAGTTGTCCTATAGGCCCATAAAGCATCATCAAGTTTCTTGCATCAATCCGTCCGGCTTGCATTCACTATTTTGGACAAAATGCTCTTTATCTCCCGGTTGGAGACTTCCACTTAACCGCTTGCTTGTGGATGATAGGAATTCATAACTTTATTTGTGACACCATACTTGGTGAGTAAAGTATCAAAAGCGTTGTTACAAAATTGTGATCCCCCGTCACTTATGATAGCCCTTGGAGTACCAAATCTTGTGAAACTATTCTTTCTCAAAAACACCACCACACTTCTCGCTTCATTGTTGGGTAAAGCAATGGCCTCAACCCACTTGGACACATAATCAACCGCGACTAAGATGTTGGTGTTTCCACAAGAATTCATAAAGTGACCCATGAAGTCAATACCCCATACATCGAAAATATCAATCTCCAAAATGGTGGTGAGGGGCATTTCATTTTTCTTTGAGATTCCACCGGCCCTTTGACATTCACCACAACGCTTGACAAGATCACTTGCATCCTTGTAAAGAGTGGGCCAATAGAAACCACAACTTAACACTTTGGCCACCATTCTTGCTCCACCATGGTGACCACCATATGGCGAATAATGACAAGCCCAAAGAATTTCACATTGTTCCTCCTCCGGTACACATCTTCTAATCACTCCATCCGTACAAATCCGAAAAAGGTACGGTTCATCCCAATAATAGTATTGACAATCCCGTTTGAGCTTCTTCCTTTGGTTGAAGAGAACTCATCCGGGATGATACCACTCACAAGAAAATTTGCTAGATCCGCAAACTTTGGCACTTCTTTCATTGATATGGCTAAGAGTTGCTCATCGGGGAAGGAGTCATTTATTTAAAGGCAATCATGCAGCCTCCCCTCCTCCTCCAAATGAGACAAGTGGTCCACCACTTGGTTTTCACTTCCTTTTCGGTCTTGGATGTCTATATCGAACTCTTGCAACGAAAGCACCCCGCTCATCAACCGAGATTTTGAATCTTTTTTGCTCATAACGTAACGAAGTGCCGCATGATCTGTGTAGACAATCATCTTTGTACCCATGAAGTACGGGCGGAACTTTTCAATAGCAAATACAATAGGAATGAGCTCTTTTTCGGTTACAGTGTAATTGAATTGGGCATCATTCATGGTGTTACTAGCATAGTAGACCGGATGAAAGATCTTGTTGATACGTTGCCCCAAAATTTCTCTCACCGCCTCATCACTAGCATCACACATGAGCTCAAAAGGAATGCTCCAATTCGGGGAAGTAATAATGGGAATAGTTGTCAACTTGAACTTAAGCAATTCAAAGCCTCTCATGCAATCATCACTGAAGAGAAATTTAGCATCTTTCTCCAAAAGCTTGCACAAAGGGTTCATCACTTTGGAAAATCCTTTATAAAACGCTGGTCGAACCCCGCATGACCCAAGACACCTCTTACGCCCTTCACAGATATTGGAGGTAGAAGTTTAGAAATCATCTCTACTTTTGCCTTGTCAGCCTCTATCCCCTTCTTTGAAATCTTGTAGCCAAGTACAATACCCACCTCGACCATGAAATGAAATTTCTCCCAATTCCACACCAAGTTCGTTTCTTCACACCTTGCCAATACCTTATCCAAATTTTCCAAACAATCATCAAAAGAAACCCCGACTACCGAAAATTCATCCATGAAGACATCAATGTAGTCCTCTACCATATCCATAATGATCGCCATCATACACCCTTGAAAAGTAGTCGGTGCATTGCATAAGCCAAATGGAATCCGCTTGAAAGCGAAAGTGCCATAGAGACAAATAAAAGTTGTTTTCTCTTTATCTTTCGGGACAATAAGGATTTGATTGTAGCCCGAGTATCCATCTAGAAAGCAATATAACACCCGACTGGCCAATCAATCAAGCATTTGGTCAAGAAAGGGTAGTGGGAAATGGTCTTTTCTTGTGACTTTGTTTAGCTTTCGATAGTCCATGCACACTCTCCATCCAGTCACTGTTCTTCTTGGAATCAACTCGTTCTTTTTATTGGTGACCACAATTATGCCCCTCTTATTCGGAACACATTGCACCGGAGAAGTACATGAACTATAAGAAATGGGGTAGACAACCCCGGCATCCAACAACTTTATGATTTCCTTTTTGACCACATCTTGCATTGCTTCATTGAGTCTCCTTTGATGTTCAATGGAGGGTTTAGCATCTTCCTCCAAATTAAGCTTGTGCATGCAAAATCTGGGGCTTATTCCCCGAATATCCACCAACGTCTACCCAATAGTTTTCTTCCTCTTGTGGAGCACCGCTAATGTAGAGCCAACCTGCATGTTAGTCAAACAAGAAGAAAGAATAGCCGGTAAAGTAGAACAAGGGCCAAGGAATTCATACCTGAGATGTGGAGGCAATGGATTCAACTCCAAGATAGGAGGTTCTTCGATTGAAGGCTTTGTAGGAGGAGTTTTCCTATTTTCGAGATCTAAAGAAAGTTTTCGAGGTACATAATTGTATGACCCCTTCCCTTGCAAAGAATTGACACATTCCATGAAGTCATCCATTTCATCATCGTCAAAATTTAGCAAAACGGCCTCCAACACGTCACCCACATTAATCGTGGAACTAGTATCATCAATAATCATATCGGTCACCAAATCCATGAACGAACACACTTCATTGCTATTCACTTGCCTCATAGATTTGCACACGTGGAATACCACATTTTCATCACCCACCCAAAAAGTGAGTTCACCGGCTTCCACATCAACAAGCGCCTTCCCCATAGCAAGGAAATGTCTACCAAGAATAATCAGCACCTCATAGTCCACTTCAAAATCAAGAATCACAAAATTTGCCGGAAGAATGACTTGCCAACTCGAACCAATACATCTTCAATCACCCCCAACGGTCTCTTCATTGTACGATCGGCCATATGTAATCTCATAGATATGGGTAATGGTTTCCTAATTCCCAATGTGTTATAAACCGAATAGGGCATCAAGTTGATACTTGCCCCAAGATCACAAAGAGCTTTTGCAAATTCGGCACTTCCAATGGTACAAGGAATTGTAAAAGCAATGGGATCTTCCAACTTTGGAGCCATCAAATGCACAATTGCACTCACTTGGTGAGTGACTTTAATAGTTTCAAAATTTATCGACCTCTTCTTTGTCACCAAGTGCTTCATAAACTTAGCATATCCGGACATTTTCTCCAAAGCTTCAAATAATGGCACATTTATAGAGAGACTCTTCATTATATCAATGAACTTCTTGGAGGTGGTGGCTTAGGCAATGGTGCCTTGCATTTTGAACCACCGGTTCCGGTATGTCAATTACATTATCCCTAGACGGGTTCACTTCCTATTGAGTCTCGTCCACCGTGTCATCAATATAAATATGTACTTCATCATTTGCATGCACAACATTGTTCATGATCTCCTCTTTTTCTACCACTTGCTCATCATCCATAAGTTGACTTTGACTTGAGGTAGGTGCATTCCCACCTTTTTTACTTCTTTTAGTAATGGCCATGACATGACCCGTAGTGTTCCCACCCTTCGGGTTTACCACTGTATCACTTGGTAGTGCCCCCTTAGGACGATAATTTTAAGCTTTAGAGATTTGACCCATTTGCACTTCTAAGTTACGGATTGATGTATTGTGTGAAACAAGTTGGGCATCGGAATCGGCATTCTTCTCCATCATTTTCTTGAACATGTTCCCAATACGACCCATTTCATTGTTGGAGGAACTAGGACCATGAGAATAATAGGGAGGTGGGTTGCTCGGTTGTTGGATTATCAAGGACCTTTGAAAACCCGACCCCCGATTTCCTTGGTTAGTGTTCTACCCGCCTTAGTTGTTGCCTCCCCAACTACTTTGATTATTATTATTTTGCCAATTCCCTTGGTCATTGCTTCCATTCCAATTGCCTTGATTGTTGCCACCATTCCAATTACCTTGGTTGCTAGAATTCCAATTGCCTTGATTATTTGATGGTCTCTATTATTATTGACTAGGGCCTTGGTAGTTGTTCCTTTTCCCTTGAAAGTTGTTCACATATTGGACCTGTTCATCTTGATCATTGTAAGAATCTCCTTGATCAAACCCACTATCATCTTTGAGGAAATTGTCCACTCTTTGTTGCACTTGTGGGCTTATTATTTTTCCCTTGTTTACCATCATATTGACTCACTCCATGGTATTGACTTGCCTCGGGTTTTGCACTTTTTGAAGTTGAGCTTTTTCCAATTGGTTCATGGTGTTGTCAACTCGGCTATGGCTTGCCCATAGTCATCTAACTCTTTGTTAAGAAGAATCACATTTGGATCACCTTGTGGGATATTGTCTCTAGATTGCCACGTTGATACAGTATCCGCCATCTCATCCAAAATATCACACGCCTCCGTATAAGGCATAGTCATGAAGTTTCCACTAGCAAGTTAATTCACTACACATTGGTTGGTGGTATTGATCCCCTATAGAAAGTTTATTGAATCATGATCTGCGTCATATCATTGTTGGGGCACTCTTTCACCATTGCCCTTGTCACACTTCCTTTTTCCCGAGGGGATAGGGAGTTTTTCCAATTAAAGTGACATTATTCGAAATGAGATTATTTATTCAGTTCAGAGTCGCCACTTAGGATAATTTATTGTGGTGTCCCAAGTCACCGGTTTATTTAAGAATCCCAAATCGAGGAAATTGACTCTATTTATGGTCCGCGAACACAGAAGACCGGCTAAGGAATTCTGTTAACCCGAGAGAAAGTGTGAGGCACTCCCGAGTTTCGTAGTTTTAGCACGGTCGCTTCACAATTAATACTTGGCTTAATTATCTGATTTAATACATATTTGAAACCTATTTTACATTTTTTACTTTTTAACCGCTTTTAGTATTTATGAAATACTTTTGAACAAGTCGCGATGTCGCGCACTCGTTTGTTTTTGTACACATTGCGAATCGCGCCACGTGAAACGCACCCACGATTTACAACATGTTTATTTTATTATTATTTGAAGTTATGGTCGAGTTACATGAAATGCACACTCGAATTTGGGATTACTATCATGACTATGCCACGGGAACCGTACCCATAGTCACGATGATTTATTATTAATCGTTCCTAAAGTAAGCAACGATGTTTGAATTATTTTCCTAAGTTGTTTTGAGATTTGTTGTGAGGCCATTAATTATGAAAAATGTATTGTAGGAAAAGTGTATGATCTATGGAACCATTCATGAATATAACTACAAAACGTTGGCAGTAACAAAGAGATGAGTCACTTTGATCAATTCACATCCAAATCCTAAACGGCCCAATTCATTTTTTAAAGGAAGGCATTTTTTACCTTTCTTAATCATTAGGCCAATTACTGAGTGGCCCAAATAATTATCTGAAACCCCAAATGGTCCAGAATAAATTAGTTCCTACTACAAACCTTATGACCCAAATATTTCATATACATTAATATACAGAATCACCAACCAAATCAAGATAACCAAATCAACGAAACCACCCTTTATATTAATCCATTAATCACTTTCACTACTCCAATATATTAAGTAAATAATGAAAAGACCAAAGATCAAATACCTTTATCAAATTAATGGACCAATTTCCCACAGTAAACCATGGAAGCAAAGAGACAAACAAGTATATAGTTTAAACTACCCATTTTGATATTCTAGTTCAGAAATAAACAGCATAAGCGTATCAGCAAGGGAAATCAAGCAAATAATACAAACATTCATGACATAAAAGCTGGAGGTCGGAAGAAGAATAAAGTTTAAAGTGTGACCTTTTAAATAAATGGCAACTTCAATAGATTAACGTGTTGACCAGTATTACAATGAAGAAGATGACGTCCAAATCGAACGGAGCTCAGCAATTTCAGAAACAGCAAAATCAGCAGAAATCGAATGACGATTTGAATCGGACTTCTCTTTAAAACCCAAAAGTGTGGAATAAAACATAGCAATAGAAGAGTAATTTCAGAAAATTACTTTTGATTCTCATCTCCCTCTATTTTTAGAAACCTTTGTTCCAAATCTCAGAAATGGTCTTTTAATTTCAGCATCAATTTCATATGTTGGCCGGTGTTTTGAATGTTTGTTGAGTCTGTGAATTCAGAGAGAGATGAGAAGAATAGGCGTGTGTGATAGATCTGAGAGCACGTTTTTCGAACTGGGGCGGCTAGGGTTTCTGGTTGTAAAGAATAAGGGGTTTGTTCTCGAGAGAATTGGGGATCAAGGGTGGCTAGGGATTGTTTTTCAAAATGGGAGGGGAGGGTCTCTCTATCTCTTGATGGAGAGGTGAAGCGCCGCTGCTCAAAATG
>AWOL01S0049103.1:0-10625 GCA_000715115.1 Nicotiana otophora | reverse complement strand
GGGGGGGGGGGGGGGCATCCGTTCTCGGTTACAGAGAGAGAGGTAAAATTAGGGTCTGCCTCTGGAGAGTAGGGGAGATGGGTGTCTTAAGAGCGGGGTATGGGCCAGGCTATGAGGTGGATTGCGCTTCTAAAGGCATGGGCTTGAACAATTGCAAAATTAGTCACTTTGGACTCAAATTTTAATTAGATCTAATTTGTGTGGCTAAACTATTATATATATTTTACTCACTAATTGACTAATGACCTAATTAATTAACTAACCTAAGAATGCATTTTTTTGATTTTAGATATTCATATAATATATTTAACAATATAATTAAATCTTAACACTGCAATTTAAAATCTAAAATGCTATGAAATTAACATTTGAACATTCTTTTATGATTTTTATGATTTACGATATTCCTAACATGCATAACATTGTAAATAAATGCAAAACAAATAAATAAAAACTCCTAAAAATAATTAAAATTATTGTTTTGACTTTTTTTTAGGAGTAACTTCCTGTGTGGTGAAAACTTTAGGTGCTCACAGTTGCGCCTCTTTGCTCGAGAACATGAAGAATTTTTGAAAAAAGATAGAGTGAGTAATCATGAACAATTTTTGCCCGTTTGATACTCCATGGGAAGCATTTTGAAAAATAATTGACCGAACCTTGCTTCGTAGGTTGCCTACATATCCTTGGCTATAAAGGAATCAGGGCAGTGTAGTTCTGGGAGTTTTGGTAGCTGGGACTACCGATAAGCTGTGATTTCTCTGCTATTGCAGCTGTTTACTGCTTGCTGAGCTCCTTATTACACCAAAGTCAAAATGAAAAAGACTAACTAAGCCTATCAACTACAAGTTACAAGATTCCTATCTATGAGTCTTTTGAAGCTTGATCTTGAGTCTTGTCTGGTTCTTCATGTATACTCTAATCTGAATCTCGATGCTTGCTAGCTGTAGGTGCGAGTTCATTCTTCTTCGGCTTCTTAGGATAAAAACAAAAAATGCAATGCTCGTGACTTCAGTCATGTCTTGTGCAGTTCAAATCTTTTCATTCACTTCTTCATTTTGATTCACTTTTTTTTCTTTTCTTTTATTCTGGATTGAGACTTCTTCTTTTGGTCATATCGAATACTGTTCCTCGAGGTAAAACCTACTCAGACACCAAAAAAAACAAACGAACGAATTTTTTCTGCCCCAGTTTTCACTAGGAAAATTCTGTGAGTTATTTGTAACAAAACTCTATACTACTTTATTATTAAAAGCGATAAAAGGGTCGAGAATGGTGTACTCGAAAAAGCTCAAGATGATTTTTTTTTTGTTTTTTTAATTTTTAGGATGGTGTTCCTTTATTGTCAAAAAGATGTCTCAACTAAGGATTGGTATACCTTATGTTGGGAAAATGTGGTCAGAAAATGGTATACCCTATATTGGCAAAGATATCAAAGAGTGGTGTACCCTGCATTTAAGATCAAATCAACTAGGGAGTGGAGACCCTATGTTGGAAAAAAAGAGTAGGGAGTAGAGACCCTATGTCTAAAATAAAATTAACTAGGTAGTGGAGACCCTGTCTAAAATAAAATTAACTAGGGAGTGGAGACCCTATATTGGAAAACGAGACTAGAGAATTGTGTACCCTATGCTAAAATGAATCAAGAAGGATTATTTTTAAAGCAAATTCACTAAGCAAAGTGCCTAGGGATATTTTTTATAATTATAGAAAAACAAAACCAATGATATGTTAGAAGGTCTTACATGATGAAAGAAATAAACTTTGACGCGTACATAGTTCCTATTATCAATGTTGGGCGATGTGCCCAACACTGATATTACATTTTGCAAAATACTATAGCAATTACAATGAGTTATGAAAACTAGCCATATTAAGACTTCACAGTTGAGGCCCATATGTAATCTGTGCTTGTTGCATTTTTGGCTATCTTCCTTTTGTTGTTGCAGAAGTAAACATAATGAATCATGTTGTGTATCTTCCCTATTCTTTTTTCAGACTCTATCCACATTTATGCAGTTATAAAAATCAAAAATATTTGCTATCGCATAGTCCACTGTTTTGTCATGTTTCTCCATTTCTAGCATTTTGTGTTGTCCATCCTTACTTCTACAAACCCAATCCCACGTGTTTGTTTCTTCCTCATGATATGTATAATCCAGTAATATACCTGCATTATCACAAATTCTGATGGACTTAGTCGCATTGCTCATTGAATTTTGAACATATGTGAGTGTGCGCTGTTTGTAGAGGGAGTCGTGTGATCTCCAGCATCCATTTGTTTCATCCACTGTCTGGCAAGCTTTTTGAGATGTGTAATTAATGAAAAATGCATCCATTGATCCCTTTTCTGAATGCCAAAAGCCCAGGTCATGCATTAGTTCGACCAAAGTTCTAGGCTGTAGTCTCGTGCCTTTCCCCTGTTTGCAACAGTAATGGTGTGATTCCTAGAAACATACTTTGTTAAACCTTGGTTTGCACCATTTCTATGATGTAGAACTAATAAGGTGCATTGGAAATTTTCTACTCAATGCATCCATTGTTCCAACTTTTCAGTGCCAGATTCCCGCTCGATCACAATTGTGGGTTGAATTCTCCTTGCTTCCATGCTTGTTCCTACTATTAGTACTCTTTTAAGGGAATAAGCATCAATTGCTAATACCACCCTTTAAATTTGTAGCAGATAGTGAGGCATGAATACAGTGAAGTTTCCTGCAAAAAAGAACACAAAATTAGTGTAAAACAAGAGAGCACCATATCCTCCTCCCAAAGGATTTGAACTTGGTGGTCTGCAGGACCAAATGCATCCTCTGGTGGTAGTGAGATGCATTGAAACTTTAGTCCACAATGCATTCATGGATCCCATTTTTGAGCACCAAAATCCCCTATAATAACTAATCATCAAGCTCCTAGACATTAGTTTGTCCTCCTGAATATTTCTGTTGGCGTGGAAGTTATTCTGCATCATATCCATCATCTGATAGTTGCATCTTTCATTTTGGTGTAGTGCTTGATATGTACAACTGGCAAGGATTTTCAGTTTGGTCCATTTAAGAACGCCCTGCTCATCATCCTCCTTAGCATTCAAAAACAGCCTTCCCATGCTTTTCTCCTTTGGAGTTTTTATTGTATTGCCCATATCATCAGTTGTTCCCACTTTGTCCTTGCTAAAAGTGAGTAAAGCAATTTAGTAGTTTGCCTTGTTGCTGCGATTATGCCTAGTATTCGACATTGTGAAGTGTCAAAAAGTAGTCTAGCGTACCTTTTTTGACCTTTCCTCATTCCCAATCCAGCTAGTGTCAGAATTTTATTGTCCAACACACATGCTACTGTTTGTGTGTATTTTTCTAGCACTCTTTCCATTACCCCATAAAAGTATCCCATGATATGTGTATTCCGGCAGGTATTTATTATTGTAAAACTGATGGAGGTGACTTTTTGTTCCTTAACATAGTGCGACAGTGGGCATGAAAATTCCCATGCCAACATTCCCCCATAATGTCATAATACCTTAGCATTTTCCTTAGGATTCCCAGATTTCACCCCTCTCCTGTCACACCTTTCCTCCTCAGCACTTAGCTTCTTGCAACCTTCACTCGTAAGTATGGGCATTGTAATTTATCACTATTCACAATTCTCTTTCCTTGTACATCCAATTCTCCAAAACTGTTGCATTACATAGGGCCAGTATCTAGCGCAAAGTTGGCAATGTAATCTGCCAAATGATTTCCTTCTCTAAGAGTGTGTGAGATTTTAAAATGACATCTCTCCATCAGTTCCTTTATCTCCTCAATATATACTGCCACAGACCATGGTGCACTCCATTCTCCTTGCATTGCATTCTTGACAAGCATTGAATCAGTATGTAAATCAATCAGCACATAATCATGCTCCACACAATATTTTAATTCTTCTAAGATGGCTCTTACCTCAGCTTCTGTATTTGTAGCCTCTGCTATTTCTTTGTCACACACATACACCACATTTCCTTCTTTATTCCTTAACACATAGCCAATAGAACTCCTTCCTGGATTGCCCCTCGATGCTCCAACTGTGTTAACTTTAATCCATCTCTGTTCAGGAAACTCCCACAGTACCTTAGTGTAGTTAAGTTTAGGAAGATACTGATCCATCATATGAATAAGATCAAGCCATTTATGTGGGACATTTTGAAGGCCATGCTTCCTGAATTTTACTAAGTATTAAAGAGCTGTTGATACTTGATAGATGACCCTATTTACTGACACTGCAGCACCATACTTGTAACAGTTTCTCCTCTTCCATAACTCCCAAACTATGATCGATGGTAATGCTTGCATTATTGGTTGCAATCTTGGGATCACTTGTGCTGTCCAACACTTCACCATAGCTTGGTGAAAAGTTATTTCATCAGCATTTATACTTGCACATGAAACGAAATAATTTCACACTTTTCTGGCAACGTACAACTTAAAAAATAAGTGAGACAGTGTTTCTTCTTGTGGTTACGCACAACACAAACACTTAGAAGCCATTAGGTAACCCAGCCCTGTGAAGTAATCATCTAGGGGCATCTTGTTCTTCCACACTTTCCACATAAAAAAGGAGACTTTGAAAGGCATCCCCTTCAGCCAAATCATCCTATATGCATTACTAGGCTCCTTCCTCCTCCTAACAAAGTCCCATGCTGATTTAACACTAAATTCTCCCCTTGTTTTGAGCATCCAATATGCCTTGTCTAGCACCAAATTATCAACATGATGCTTGATGTTCTGAATAATATGACTAGCCAACTCATCTGGCAGTAATACCCTTAGCCTTTGAACATCCCATGCACCCCCTCGAACAACTTCATTAACATTTTGGACAGATTCATCACAAAAGAAGTCAGGTGGTGTGATGTAATAAAGAGCTCCCAATCCAGTCCAATTATCAAACCAAAACAAAGATGATCCTATATTTGGTTTCCATGCAATTTGATGCTCAATATAGTCCCTACACTCCAACATTTTTCTCTAAGCATGAGAACCATCTCTCCAAGGAACTACAATAGGATTTTACTTTTTACAGTATTTTTGGCTCATCAATGAGCTCCATAAGGATGGTTTTGTGCGAAAATTCCACCATAGCTTGCAAATTAAGGATTTAGACACATCATGAAGTGATCTAAATCCAATTCCCCGCTCTTCATGTGGCAAGCAAAAGGTGTCCCAAGATGCCCAATGTCTTCTCCCTCCTTCAACTGAATTACTCCAGAAAAACCTTGCCATAAGTTTATGCAACTTGTTGATCACAAAAGCTGGTGCATTGACAGCTGATAGTAGGTGAATAGGCATGCTTTGTAGCACATGTGATATCAATATTGCACTGTCTCCTATAGATAAGAGCTTACCTTTTCACGGCTGCATTTTATTCAACACCTTGTTCATAAGCCCTTGATAATATTCCATCTTTCTTCTAGCATAAAATATTGGACATCCCAAATAAGTGAATGAAAAATTCTACCTAGTAATCCTAGTGATTCTTTTCACCTTTCTTACTATTTCTTCATTTGTTAGGTGATGCAGATACACGGCAGATTTGACCTTGTTAATTAACTACCTAGAAGTTGATTCATATTTTGCCAAAACTTCCATAATTAATCTTAGTGAAGTTGCATCTTAAGAGGAGAATATGATAGTGTCATCTGCATACGCCAAATGGTTGATCTTAGGACTCCACTTTGGTTAACCAAATCCACAAAAATAGAGATTCGAATGTAGAGCATTCAATCCCCTTGAAAGAGCTTATGCTGCTAGAATGAAGAGTGTAGGAGATAGTGGATCTCCCTGCTTAACACCTCTTGTCGACTTGAATAAACCAAATGATTGCCCATTAATAATCACTAGATACCAGTTATTGGATATGATCCCAAACACCCAGCCAATGAATCTCTCAGCAAATCCCATTTTCCTCAATAGTTTGGTCAGAAACATCCATGAGAGTCTGTCATATGCCTTTGTCATATCTAAATTCATTACTATATTGGGACCTGCCTTAGTTCTCAATCTAATATCGGTGATAATCTCCTGAGTCAATAAGATATTTTTCACAATGCTTCTACCCTTCACAAAGCCTGCTTGCTCATCAGAAATAAGATTAGGGAGAAGACCAACTAACCTCTCATGAATGACTCTGGAAAACACCTTATTTATGAAATTGCTTAAGCTGATAGGTCTCATGTCAGTAAAGGTGTTCACCTCTTTCTTCTTTGGCAATAAAACTAGGTTTGTATGAGTGATAAACCTAGATAGTTCCTGCCCAGTGAAAAATGCCTTCACCATCTCCACAACATCATCTCCAACAATGTCCCAAAATGAGTGAAAGAAGCTGACATTAAAACCATCAGGACATCCAGCACTGTCTCCATTAAGCACATATACTGCATGCTTTACCTCTTCTCTAGTAGGTTGCCTTAATAATTCTTGATTCTGCTCCCTATCAACCATATGTGGTACATGATCAATTATTCCAAACGATGAAGGAACTATATCTTCATGGAATTGTGCTTCAAAAAACTTCACTACCTCAATAGCCATTTCTTCTCTATCTTCAATCCAATCACCATCATTATTTTGTATTCTTTTCAATTGTAGTCTCTTTCTTTTTCCATTTACGTGTACATGAAAGAACATGGTATTTCTATCTCCATCAGTGAACCAAGTCATCCAGATTTCTGTTTTCCAAACTGCTCCTCCAATGCCAAATATTTAAACAATTATGCCTGTACATTTTGAAGCCTCTCCCTATTTTGCAACGTAGGGTGAAGTTCGAATTGTGCTTCATGCACTCGAACCACTTTTTCCAAACTTGCAATGTTCTGAAAAATATCCTCAAAGGTTGCTCTACTCCATGTGGATAGAGCCTTCTTCAATTTCTTAATTTTGTAATTAAACAAAATGAATGAATTTGCATGAAAATCCGCTTGCCAATTCTCCTTAACCACTGCCTTAAACGACTCATGCTTTGTCTAGAAATTAAGAAATCTGAAGCTCTTCTTGATAGGAACTAATTCTGGATTATATGCAATCAATAAGGGGCAGTGATCTGACCCTATCTTGGACAGATGAGTAATCTCCAAACCTGGCCATAACAGTTGTAGCTCCATGTTAGCAAAACTCGATCTAATCTCTTGAAAATGTAATCTTCTTCAGCTCGCCCATTCCACCAAGTATATATACTCCCCTTAAAGCCCATATTAGTAAGATTACATGTATTTATACAATGTCTAAAATCATCTACTTCATTTAGCGAGACTGACAGTCCACCAAACTTCTCTTCTTCATCCCAAATGACATTGAAATCCTCCCCTCCCCCCCCAGACATGGTGTAGTCATATCTCGAGCCAAATAGTATAAAGAATAAACAAGCTCAATTCTCTCAAAATGATCACACTTAGTATAAATAAGGGTAAGTATGAACTCTTTGTGGTCTTCAGTGTCATCTAACTTCAAAGTTAAGTGATGAACCATATCAATCACCACTATTACATCAAACCTTTCATCAATAAAAGTCCAGATCTTATTAGAGGTATTCACTATTGCTTGTGCAAATCCACTCTGCCTTCTATACTTCTCTAGCTTCCTTGACTGTTGCCTTGGTTCCATGATCCCAATAAAATCAAAATGATACTGCCTTTGCATTGTGATGCACTTTTCAAAATCTCTTTGAGTATTCACTGAGCTAATATTCCATATAAAATCATGCATCTCTAATTAATAGATTTAGAAATAGTTCTCCTTGTTTGGACCCTAGGTGGCTGAACATTAGAGACCTCTTTCCCTTGCATTTTCCTTCCTCGACCTGCTGATTTTCCTTTATCTATATGCCTGGGAGATAAGTCCCCCTACCTGGCTACATCCATGAAATTCTGGGTTGTTGATTCTGCATCCAAATCCCTTCCCTTGCCTCCAGATTTATCCTCTATTTCCTTCTTTTGTTCAGGTACTGCAATCTGATTTTTAGATGGCTCAGGGATCAAAATTTTGCCTGCAGTTTCTTTGATCACCTGTTCAACAATACCTGAGCTCTTTGTTCTTGTAATTACTTCATTCCCCATTAAATCTAGCTGCTCATGAGCTTGAGTTTTATTCACATTATCTGCACTTTGCTGCTTCTCACCTCCACCGGGATCTATTGGTTCAGCAGTAGGTACTTTAGGTAAAGAAGTGGTATCGAGGGGATTATAGCTTATGGCTAAGGTCTGAGATTTGGTGCTTGAACCTCCTACCTCAAGTGAAACACCAATCATGTTTGTACCCTTCTCACCTGTCTGTATCTCCTCTTTGTTGTTCTTCCAATTCACACTGATTTCTTCTCCTTGTAGCTCATCATCATCATCCAATATAGCATTAACATCCTCCTCAAATTCTTCAGATAAATCACCTCCATCTGGATCATCCTCC
Organism: Nicotiana otophora; assembly: GCA_000715115.1. Taxonomy (NCBI): domain Eukaryota; kingdom Viridiplantae; phylum Streptophyta; class Magnoliopsida; order Solanales; family Solanaceae; genus Nicotiana; species Nicotiana otophora. The sequence goes on along the minus strand of AWOL01S0049103.1, from coordinate 2,205 downwards.
ACTGATCACACCATAGCCTTCTACCAGAGAAGTTGATTTTTTCTTTCAAGATTTCCTACTCAGCAATTGCATAAGTATCAATAGATTGTGATGGTATTTCTTGGCATGATTGATGCATAGTAACATTATTGCCTGCAAAAGCTGGATTAACCCATTGAGCTGTGGTTTCTTTCACGGTTTCCTGTCCCTTCTCCACTGCATGATTGCCTTCCCTTGTAACCTGATTTTCCTTAGCTGCCCTTGCCCCAGGTGAAGTAGGAGTAAACGTATGTGCAACAGGGTTAAAACTTCTCCCAGTTTCCTTAGGAGTAGGATTTGGACTTTGCACATTGTTTGTATTCACTAAAGCTAAATGATTATTCTCTTCTACCTCACTTTCATCATTCTCCAACACAACAAACTTGTTTGTAGTCTGAATTTGTTGAGTAGTAATAGCACCAGCTGGGACAATCTCCCTTCCTGAAGTATCTTGACCTTGTTGAACAATTGCAGAACCAACTTGAACAATTTCTTTTCCAGTTTGAGCTTGTGCTTCATCCTGCTTTACACCAATCCTCACACAACCATCCCTAACTTCTTTCCATTGTTCTCCGACATTCCCAACTACTTTCCTACTAGATAGAATCATAATTGGATTCTTTGTATTATTGTTAGCATCACCCTTAGCATTAGTATTTTGTTTCTCCTTCTCAGATTCCACAAAACATTCTATGTGCAACCTCTAACAAGCTTCTTCATTATGACCTTGAATCTTGTATTCCTTGCAATACTTATGAATATAGTCATATTGTACCTTCACCCACTCAATTCTAACCTTGCTAGTAGCTTTATCTTCGATGTCCATTCTAACTTTTTTTGGAAGCTCATCTAACAGATCCACCTGGACTTTCACCCTAGCACAACTTGGTCTAGTCTTATTAACAGTAGCCATGGCCAAATGTAATGGTATGCCCACAGCTGATGCCAATGAAAACAAATACTCCTTGACAAAAAACATAGGCAACAAATTTGGAAAGAACATCCATGCCATTACTTTAGGAGTCTCTTCACCAGATTTAAACTTAGTATCATAGATTAAAGGACGCATTTGGTATTCATAACCATCCCTAGATTTCAAATAATATGCTCCTTTAGACGTACGATTAGCATAGTCCTCAAGCAGTGTTAATCTGATTAACACATGATGATCCCTAAGTAAACCAATATTACACTCACCTTTTATTCCACATTGTGCAGGAAGGATGCGACGTATCTCTTGCAAATCTGGCCAACCATATGAAAATTTTCCCAGCACAGCATATTGAAGTCTCTCGATAATGTTCATTCTTTCCACTTATACTCCAGTCCACTTGATCAAAGGCTGTCCATAAAGATAAGTAACAGGTTTCATAGGAATTGGTTCGACTACTGAAGCTCGTTCGTGCATGGCAGCGTTAATTATTGTGGGTTTTAATATTTTTGAGAAGTCCAGTAGTTTACAAATATTGTTTGTTGTTGTTGTAGGTGTGTTGGCGATGGGGCGGAAGGTAGATCAGCCGTAACATTGGGCTAGTCGCCGGCCATGGTGGCCATTGAAGTTCAAATTGCCAGTTTTCCATGATGAACAGTGGCTCGTGCTACTGTTCACGGCACTCTAGCAGACGGCTCTTTGAGAGAAAAAAATTCTAGAGAGAATTTTTTTTTTTTGTGTTTAGGGTTTTCTTTAAGGATTTATTTTTAGTAATCCACTAGGCAGTGCCTAGGGCTAGTTTTTATATATATAAAAAAATTAAAAACAAAGTGTCATGAAATCCTAAAAAGTGAAAGAGATAAAACTTGCAAACTATATAGAACCTATTATCAAAGTTGAGTGAAATTCTCAACAATGATGAGAGCTAGTGTAGCTTTTATAGGTAAAAACTAGCTCTTAAAACCCGTTATAATTAATGTCAAGCTGAAAATTCTACTTCTTGCAATAATAGACTCGAACACAAATAGCCACTGCCCAGTTCCACATCTTACACGCATGTTCACCTTGATTGCACTCATAGCCACTTCGCAATTGCTCTATAACCACTGTCCATAATACCTGTGCTTGTACCAATGTTAGATGTGTGTTTACCTCCATGATCTTCAATGTACCATTCCACTTGATCGCATCTGAGTTGTTACAACCCATGTTTTCGTACGTACGAGTCGTCATAAGTCAATTGATGTAAGCTCAAA
>AWOL01S0049097.1:0-12209 GCA_000715115.1 Nicotiana otophora | reverse complement strand
CACTCGGGCATACCTCACAATCACTCATGCCTCCCAGTCACTCAGCACTCGGCACTCGCACCCAGTAGGTACCTGCGCTCATTGGGGGTGTGTACAGACTCCAGAGGGGCTCCTTCAGCCCAAGCGCTATAATCTGCATGGACAACTCACGTGCTGCACGGACAACTCACGTGCTATAATAATAAAGTATGTTGCAGGAGGGCAGCCCCGATCCACACTCATCCTCACACATCAGGCCCTCGGCCTCACTCAACCATAAACCTCTCAAGCCACTCGGGCATTTCAGTAAAATAGGGCATTCGGCCCAAAACATTTATATGCATCAAAATAGAGTCATAAAACTGAGTTACGCGGTAAACAATTATGAACATGACTGAGTATGGATTTTCAATCGAAAACAACGAGAGAATGGTAAGAAAAAGCCCCCAAGGGTCCAATCTCTACCCCGCAATGCTCTTGCCTCTGGACTCGACCTCCAAATGCTCTGAATCTATTCACAATCAGTACAATACCATCAATATGCGCTAATGGAATGAATTCCACAAGAAAAGATACAAAATTATACCAAAACCCGAAATTGGCTCAAACCCGGCATCTGGGCCCACGTCTCGAAATCCAAAAAATTTACAAAACTAGAAAGCTCATTCACTCACGAGTCTAACCATACAAAATGCATCACAATCCGACATCGTTTGCTCCTTCAAATCCTTAAATTACTCTCAAAACATTCCAAGCCCTAACCCCTCATTTTCACTAATTACAATGATTAAACAGCGGCAAATCACCATATATACAAGTATTAGGGCTCAAGTAACTTACCTCAACGAAATCCCCTTGATTCCCTCTTCAAATCTCTTCCAAAAACTCCAAAACCCGAATAGAAATGGTGAAGAATGCACCAAAATTCGCGAAGTGTGCAATATGCACCCTCTTCGCAGGCTCCTCGCACCTGCGGCCATTTTCTCGCACCTGCGGTCCGAGGAGCCGCACCTGCGCAACTCACTTATGCGCCCAGACTCTGCATCTGCGGTAAACCCATCGCACCTGCGAAAACGCACCTGCGCGTTTCTTCCGCTTCTGTGAAGCCTGCCCTGCATTTCCCTTCTCCGTATCTGCGCCCCAGGTTTCGCACCTGCGGGCTCGCAGATGCAACCTCCAACTCGCACCTGTGCATCTTGCCTAGCCCAGCGTTTCCCGCACCTGCGCACTCCCCACGCGCACCAGCGGCCTCGCACCTGCGGGGCTTTCTTCCGCAGGTGCAAAAATAGCAGCTCCAGCTGTATTTTCCAACTTCGACAAATTCGTCAACCACCCGGAATCACCCCGAGGCCCTCGAAACCTCAACCAAAAATGCCAACAACTCATATACCAACATACCAATTTAGTCGAACCTTCAAATCACTCAAAACAACATTAAATCATCAAATTACCCTCGGATTCAAGCCTAAAAACTTCTAAATTTCCAAATTCGGCAACCGATGTCGAAACCAACCAAACCATATCCGAATGACCTCACATTTTGCACACACATCACAAATGACACTACGAATCTACTCCAACTTCTGGAATTCCATTCCGACCCCGATATCCAATTTTCCATCGCCGACCGAAATCGCCCAATTTCCATTCTACCACAGATCTCCAAATCATATTCCGGACGCACTCCTAAGTCCAAAATCACCTAACGGAGCTAACGGAACCATCATAATTCAAATCCGAGATCATTTACACATAGGTCAACATCCAGTTGACTTTTCTAACTTAAGTTTCTACTTAAGAGACTAAGTATCTCAATTCACTCTGAAACCACTCCGGTCCCGAACCAACTAACCCGATATGATATAATATAGCTGAATAATACAAAAAAAGTGGAAAGGGAAAAAACGGGACTATAACTCTTGAAACGACCGGTCGGGTCATTACAATTAGGTTTTTGGTTTGGTTCTTATTGTTAAAAATCACGAAACTGTGAGGGCCTTAAGAAATATCCAATGGTAGATTAAGATAGAGGGGGAGATGGAGATCACGTGGTGAAAAATTTGGGATGTTTGGAAGTCGGCCGCCGCCGTGGGTGATTTCCCACGGCGGTGTTGGACGGAGAAACAGTGATGAGAGAAGCGGGCATTCTGAGAGGGTTGGTTCGAACAGTTATATGGGGAAGAAGGGTTAGTTTTCAGTCATTCGATCAAGAGGAATGAATGGCCGAGATTACGCACTCAAAAAACGGCGTCGTTTGGTAGTCTCTGGGAGACCAGGCGAAGTGAACCGGGTCTAGGGTGATTTGGGAAAAGGTTTGGGCCTGAAACAATGGCCCCGTCCGGGTTTTTAACCCATCAGCTCTTATTTCCCTCTTTATTTTGTTTTTCAACATTAGCCACTTATCCTAACAAACCTAATTTTAAAACTAATTTGCAAAATGAACCCATTTAACTATTTTAACAACTAAAACTAATAAATTACTTTTACAAAATTAATTAAAGGAAAAGAGACTAATTAACTGCACTTAAAATTCAAAGCAACTAAATGCATTATTTTTGCGATTTTATTTCTAGTGATGCAATGCAATTAAAAACCTAAAATGCTATGAAATAAAGATTAAATATTTTTGATGACTTTCATGATTTACAATATTCTTAAATATGCACAAATGCAAATAAATGCAAACAAACAAATAAAGAGAAATTCCTAGAAATTCTATAAAAATCAAAGACAACTAGAAAACTATTTTTGTAAATTTTTTAGGAGTAAACTATGGGTAAGGAAAAAATTACGTGCTCACAATGGTCAGTTGAATTGCGGAGTCCTTTTATAATAGCTATTGGTTAAATTGAAAGTTTTAACACTATCAGTTAAATTCTGCATGTATGGTAGGCTTATCTAGTCTTAAAGACTAGGTGCTATCACGACATCTTACAGAGAGAAATTGGGGTTGTGACAAGTTGGTATCACAGCCTAAATTCATAGGTGTTATGAGTCACCAGCAGGTTTAGTTAGGGGTGCACATTCGGTACTTCGCTTCGGTATTTAAGAACTTCGGTTCGGTATTTCGTATTCGGTTTATCAATTGTGTATACCAAATATTGTACCAAAGTAGTTCGGTACGGTTCGGTATTTCTTATTTTGGTTCTGTACCGTTTCAGTACGATTTCGGTTTGATACATTAGCGGAATAGATGATATAAATGGAGTGGACACAGGAGTGGACACAGGACTGGACACAATGTGCTATGCTAGCTGCTAGACAATACGTGAAGAAGCATCATTTGAATAAGCTAGCAGCCTGTATGAACAAGCTAGCAGCCTGCTAAATTTTACAAAGCAACTTTAGCAGAATTCAAGTATACCAAGCAACTAGCCAACTAACGAGGCTAACAACAACAAGCGTCAGCAGAATTAAAATATATTAAACAATAAACACATAAATCAGCAGCAGCAAGTACATTAAACAATAAACACATAAATCAGCAGCAGCAAGTACATTAAACAATAAACACAGAAACAATAAACACAATAAACGCAATTGTCCATTCAAGCACTTTTTTAAAGGAGTAGCAGAATGCAACACAGCAACAACATATGCCATCTAACAAGTATCAGCAGAAATCAGAATTAAACAATAATCAGATACAACAAAAACAGAGAGGGCATACACCTGATACCGAGGTCGTGAAGTCGTCGTCGCCCTCTGCTATTGTAGTGGTGAATCAGCAGCCGCCAAGTAATGTTGCAATTTTTGAGAGAAGTCTAGGGTTAGAAAATAGAAAAGGGAAAGGGGGTAAGTAGAAGAAGCTACTGCCCGTAAGTCTATTGTCTCTAAGCCTAAAGAGGCCGCTAGGAGCGCTAAGTGATTAGGGAATTAGGGGGCTTGGGGTGTGGGGCTTAGGCTTATTGGGCTGGAAAATACAAATAGAGTTGGGCTTGGACTTAAATATTTCGGTATTTCGGTATACCGAAATACTTGAAATATCAAAAACTCATTACCGTATATCGTAGAGAAATATCGAAATACCATAATTTCTGTACCAGAGTATGCTGAAACACCGAAAAAAACGATACCAAAATACCAAATTAATTTGGTTCGGTTCGAAATTCGGTTTTTCGAATTTTATGCCCACCCCTAGGTTTAGTAGAGCCTCGCGGATCGGTACAGAGACGTTTGTACTTATCTTCGAGAGGCTATGGAACTGTTAGGAAACTTCACTTCTTTGACTCCTCATCATGCGAACTTGTTGACTTCGAATTCTTAAACTTTTTCTTTTTATTTTCTCACAGATAGTGAGGACACACACCGTTGGATCCGACGATCAGACACCCGCGCCCCCTGCTAGAGCCGCAAGTGGCTNGATCCGCTAGTGGCCGGGGCCGGGACAAAGGTCGAGGAGGGGCACGTGATGCAGCTAGAGCACCTGCCCGAGATGCGACAGAGGAGCCACCAGTAGCTCCAGTTAGGGGGCAGGCACCTGTTGCTGCCCCTGCACTTCAGGAGATCCTCGCACAGTTCTTGATCATGTTTGGTATTCTGGCTCAGGCGGGGTAGATTCCACTTGCACCAGCCATATCTCAGGCTGGGGGAGGAGAACAGACTCCTGCGGCCCGTACCTTAGAGCAGCGGGTCCATGTTGACCAGGTCCCAGAAGTTATACCAGTGCAACCGGTTGTCCCAGTTCAGCCCAAGGTTAGGGCAACATTATTTGAAGAGGAGCAACTTAGACTCGAGAGGTACAAGAAGTACCATCCTCTTACTTTTAACGAGCTAGTTATAGAGGACGCACAAGGTTCTAGAGAATTGCTACCGTATTCTCCGTACCATGGGTATAGTGGTGACAAGCGGGGTTACTTTTAATACTTTCCAGCTGTCAAGACCAGCATACCTGTGGTGGCGGGCTTATGAGGAGAGTAGCCCAGCCGAGGCAGTGTCACTCATACGGGCTTAATTTTCGAAGATGTTCCTGAGAGATTTTTTTCACTGGAGCCTTCGGTATGCATGACGCGCGGAGTTTGAGTAGTTATGCCAGGGTGATATGACAGTATCAGAGTATGCTGTCAGATTAAGTGAGTTGTCCAAACATGCACCTGCCTTCGTTTCCACAGTCAGAGAGCAAGTCCGTCAATTTATCAAGGGGCTCAATTATGGTATTAGATTTATCATGGATCAGGAGTTGAAGACAGATACCCCATATCAACAGGTGGTAGAGATCACACGGAGATTAGAGGGTATGCATGGCTAGGAGAGGGAGGACAGGGAGGCCAAGAGGCCTTGTGATTCTGGAAGATATAGTGGTGCTCGTGCCCAGTTGCAGCCCGTCATGGTAGTGGTTGTGTGAGCCATCTAGTTCAATCAAGCACTTCTAGCTTCTAGTGGTACTCTAGCTACTCCCAAGCCTCAGGTTGCTCATTATGCACCACTACTGTCTAGTGTACCTCCTGCACGAGGTCCTTTAGCGGTCAGTACAATCGACCAGGCCCGAGCCGGTTTCAGCAGCCACGTCCTCCGAGAGCTTGCTTTGAGTGTGGTAATACTCGTCATATGGCGAGGGACTGCCACAGACTCAGGAGGGGTGTACCTCCATAGACTACTCAGGCTCCACGTATTCCATAGGATCCCCATACTTCTCAGGCCATAGTTACCGCACCAGTTGCTGCTCCATCTGCACAACCAGCTAGGGGTGGAGGTCAGGTAGGTAGGGGTCGCCCTAGAGATGGAGGCCAGGCCTGGTGTTATGCTTTTTCGGGTAGGATGGAGGCGGTTGCATCAGACGCAATTATCACAGGTATTGTTCCGATTTGTCATAGAGATGTATCAGTCTTATTTGATCTAGGCTCCACTTATTCATATGTATCATCTTACTTTGCTCTGTATTTGGGTATATCTCGTGATTCTTTGAGTTCTCTTGTTTATGTTCCACGCCTATGGGAGATTCTATTGTTGTTGACCATGTGTATCGGTCGTGTTTAGTCATTATTGGTGGTTTTGAGACCAAAGTTGATCTATTGTTACTCAGTATGGTAGGACTTTGATGTTATTTAGGGGATGGATTTGTTGTTTCCCTATCATGCTATTCTTGATTGTCACGCCAAGACAGTGACATTGTCTATGCCAGGTTTATCGTGGTTGGAGTGGAGGGGTACTTTGAATTATATTCCTAGCAGGGTTGTATCCTTCCTTAAGGCACAACGGATGGTTGGGAAGGGGTATGATGTATATCTCGCCTTTGTGAGAGATGTAAGTGTGGATACTCCTACCTTTGAGTTAGTTACCGTAGTGAGAGACTATCCAGATATATTTTCGGCGGATCTTCCGGGCATGTTGCCCGATAGGTATATCAATTTTGGTATTAACTTGTTGATGGGCACTCAGCCCATTCTTTTTCCACCATATCGTATGGCCCTAGGGAGTTGAAGGAGTTAAAGGAGAAGTTACAAGAGTTATTTAATAAGGGTTTCATTCGGCCAGTGTGTCACCTTGGGGTGCTCCGGTCTTGTTTGTAAAAAATAAAGATGGTTCTATGCACATATATATTGATTTTTGATAGTTGAACAAGGTTACAGTGAAGAACAGGTATCCATTTCCATGCATTGATGACTTATTTGATTAGCTACAAGGTGTCAGAGTGTTCTCAAAGATTGATTTGAGGTCAGTCTATCATCAGCTGAAGATTCGAGATCCGGATATTCCGAAGACTACTTTTAGGACTCGGTATGGTCACTAAGAGTTCCTTGTGATGACATTCGGGCTGACCAACGCCCCAACATTTATGCACTTGATGAACAATGTATTCCAGCCCTATCTTGATTTATTCATCATTGCGTTTATATACGACATCTTGGTGTACTCCCGGAGCCGGGAGGATCACGAGCTGCACTTGAGGATCATGCTCCAGACCTTGAGAGAAAATAAGTTGCATGCAAAATGTTTAATGTGTGAATTATGGATTGATTCTGTGGCATTTTTGGGTCATATGGTGTCGAGTAAGGGGATCCAAGTAGATCTGAAGAAGATTGAAGCAGTGCAGAGTTGGCCCAGACCGTCTTCAGCTACTGAGATCTGGAGTTTTCTTGGTTTGGCATGATATTACCATCATTTCGTAGAGGGTTTCTCATCTATTGTTACACCTATGACCAGATGACCCAGAAGGGTTCTCCGTTCAGATGGACCGAGGAATGTGAGGAGAGATTTCAAAAGCTCAAGACTTCTTTGACTACAGTCCTAGTGTTGGTATTGACTTCGAGTTCGGGGTCTTACATTGTGTACTGTGATGCGTCATGTGTTGGTCTCGGCGCGGTGTTGATGCAAGACGGTAGGGTGATTGACTACGCGTCTAGACACCTGAAGGTTCATGAGAAGAATTATCCTGTCCAGGTCCTGGAATTAGCAGCTATTGTTCATGCCTTGAAGATTTGGCGGCACTATTTGTACGGTGTCCCTTGTGAGGTCTATACCGACAACTGGAGCCTACAACATCTGTTCCAACAGAAGGATCTTAACTTGCGGCATGGGAGATGGTTAGAGTGGCTTAAGGGCTATGATATCACTATCATATATCATCCTGGGAAGGACAATGTGGTGATCGATGCCTTGAGTCGAAAGGAGGAGAGCTTGGGCAGTTTAGCATATCCACCGGAAGCGAAGAGGCTATTAGCATTGGATGTTCAGGGCTTGGCCAACCAGTTTGTTAGATTGGATGTTTCAGAGCCGAGTCGAGTTCTGGCTTGCATGGTTTCTTGGTCTTCTCTATATGATCGTATCAGAGAGCGTAAGTATGACGACTCCCAATTGCTTGTACTTAAGGACACAGTGCAGCACGATGATACCAAGGAGGTTTCTATCGGAGATGACGGTGTGTTACAGATGAAGGGCTAATTATGTGTGCCCAATGTGGATGGTTTGCATGAGTTGATTCTTCAGAAGGCCCTCAGTTCGCGGTACATTTGGGTACGCTAAGATGTATCAAGATTTGAGGCAGCACTATTGGTGGAGGAGAATGAAGAAATACATAGTGGAGTATGTAGAACGGTGCCTAAAATTGTCAGCAGTTGAAGTATGAGCACCAGAGGCCAGGTGGGTTTCTTCAGAGGCTTAAGATTCCCGAGTGGAAATGGGAGTGAGTTACCATGGATTTCATTGCTGGGATTCCACGGACTTGGAAGAAATTTGAAGTTGTATGGGTGATTGTGGATAGGTTGAACAAGTTGGCTCATTTCATTTCGGTGGTGACTACTTATTCTTCAGAGCAGCGGGCTCAGGTCTATATTCGCGAGATTGTCCGACTTCATAGTGTAATGGTATCCATCATCTCTGACATGGGTACACAGTTTACATCGCGATTTTAGAGGGCCGTACAGTGTGAGTTAGGCACACGGGTTGAGTTGAATACATCATTCCACCCTTAGACGGACGGACAATCCGAGCGCCCTATTCAGGTATTGGATTATATGTTACGTGCTTGTGTTATGAAGTTCGGGGGTTCTTAGGATCAATTCTTACAGCTTGAGGAGTTTACCTACAACAATAGTTACCAATCGAGTATTTAGATGGCTCCTTATGAGGCCCTATATGGGAGACGATGGCGTTCCCTAGTTGGTTGGCTTGAGCCGGGAGAGGCTAAGTTATTAGGCACGGATTCGGTTTGAGATTCCTTGGAGAAGATCAAGTTGATCCAAGTTCGGCTTCGTACAGCCCAATCTAGGCAGAAGAGTTATGCGGATCAGAAGATTCATGATGTTGCATTCATGGTTGGAGAGCATGTTTTGCTTCGAGTTTCACCCATGAAGGGTGTTATGAGGTTCGAGAAGAAGGGCAAGTAAAGCCCTAGGTATATCACACTTTTTGAGAATCTTGACAGGATTGGTGAGATGGCCTACAAGCTTGAATTACCACCTAGTCTAGCTGTAGTTCATTTGGTACTCTATGTTTCTATGCTCCGAAAGTATCATAGTGATTCATCCCATGCGTTAGATTTCAGCTCAGTCCAATTAGACAGGGATTTGTCTTATTTTGAGGAGTCGGTGGCCATCTTGGACAGGCAGGTCCGAAAGTTGAGGTCAAAGAGCATTGCTTCAGTGAAGGATCAGTGGAGGGGTCAACTAGTCGAGGAGGCGACTTGGGAAACCGAGCATGATATGTGTAGCCATTATCCTCATCTTCTCACCACTTTAGGTATGTCTCTATACTCGTTCGAGCATGAACATTTATTTTAAGAGGGGGAAGATGTAACGACCCGGCCGATCGTTTTGAGTATTTTAGCCCCATTCCCCTTTTTATTTTTTTCTCTATGTTATATTGTGGTTATGTGACTTATCGGGGTCTTTGATTTTAGTTCGGGTGAGTTTCGGAGTGAAATGGGATACTTAGTCCCAAAGTTGGAAGCTTAAGTTGAAAGAGCTGACCAAATCTTCAATGCATGAACAATGGACGCTAACTCTAAGTCATGAACATGGTAATTCTTCTCATGAACCTTCAACTACCACGACGCGTATGCAATCACCCTGCCATCCTGCATCAATACTGCACCGAGCCCAATACGCGATGCTTCACAATATACCGTATATGATCCTGAACTTGTGGGCAACACCAACACCGGAGCTATAATCAAGGCAGTCGTAAGCTTCTGAAAGCTCAACTCATACTCATCAGACCACCTGAGTGGGGTATCCTTTTGGGTCAATCTAGTCAATGAGGTTGCTATGGATAAAAACCTCTCTACGAACCGGCGATAATACCCCGCCAAACCGAGGAAGTTACAAATCTTTGTAGCTAAAGTAGGTTTAGGACAGTTCTGAAATGCCTCAATCTTCTTAGGATCTACTTTAATGCCCTCTGCAGATACCACATGGCCCAAAAAGGCGACTGAGTCCAACCAAAATCACACTTTGAAAACTTGGCATACAACTGACTATCTCTCAGGGTCTGAAGCACAACCCGAAGATGCTGCTCATGTTCCTCTCGACTGCGGGAGTAGATCAAGATATCATCAATGAACACGATCACAAAAGAATCCAAGTAGGGCTTAAATACTCGGTTCATCAAATCCATAAACGTTGTTGGGGCATTCGTCAAGACAAATAACATCACTAGGAACTCATAATGCCCGTACAGACTGGTGGTAGTCAGATCTCAAATAGATCTTCGAAAACACCTTGGTGCCCTGAAGCTGATCAAATAAGTCATCAATCCTTGGCAAGGGATATTTGTTCTTGATAGTGACTTTGTTCAACTGCCGATAGCCTATACACATCCTTATCGAACCATCCTTCCTCTTCACGAACAATACGGGCGCATACCCAAGGTGATACACTAGGTCTAATAAATCCCTTATCAAGCAAATCTTGCAACTGCTCCTTTAGTTCCTTCAACTCAGGTGGCGCCGTACGGTATGGTGGAATAGAAATGGGCTGAGTGCCCGCAGCAAAGTCAATACAAAAATCAATATCCCTGTCGGGTGGCATCCCCGAAAAAACTGCAGGAAACACCTCTTGAAACTCACGCATAACAGGTACTGAATCAATGGAAGGAACATCCGCATTAGAGTCACGAATATAGGCCAAATATGCAAGACATCCCTTCTCGACTATATGCCGAGCATTCACATAAGAAATAACCTTGCTAATAGAATGGCCAGGAGTCCCCCTCCACTCTAATCAGGGCAACCCGACATGGCTAAGGTCACCATTTTAGCATGACAGTCCAATATAGCATGATAAGGTGACAGCCAATTCATGCCCAAAATAATATCAAAGTCCACCATATCAAAAAGTAGAAGATCTACACTAGTCTCAAGACTACTGATAGAGACTACACACGAGCGATAAACACGATCTACAACAATAGAATCTCCCACAAGCGTGGACATATATATGGGAGCACTCAAAGAATCACGAGGCACAATCAGATATGAAGCAAAATAGGACAACACGTAGGAATAAGTAGAGCCCGGATCAAGTAGAACTGAAGCATCTTTATGGCAAACCGGAACAATACATATGATGACGGCGTCGTATGACTCTGTCTCAGGTCTAGGTGGGAATGCATAAAAACGGAGCTGGGCCCCATCACTCTGACCTCCGCCCCTCGGGCGATCTTTAGTTGTCTGACCTCCACCTCTAATGGCTTGACCTCCACCTCTAACGACCTGACCCCGCCCTTAGCTGGTTGTGCAGGCGGTGGAGCAACCAGTGCCGGCATGATAGCACGAGAACCCTGCTGAGGTCTGTTGCTCGACAATCTAGAGCAATACCTCCTGATGTGACCTATTCCCCCACACTCAAAGCACTCTCTCGGCTACTGAGGCTGCTAAAGCTGCTAAAGCTGAGACTGACCCTGACGGCCCGAATAGCCGCTGTAGTAACTTTTAAACCCTCATTCCTATCAAAAAGCGCACAACAACATAGCAAATTATTGTCCCAAGTATTAAAACTAAACTTTCAGGACACAAAAGGTACCACCATAAGTTGAACCAAAGAAGATGAGTCGGGCATATTCATTAAACACCATAGGTGCATAGCCGCATTCAACATTCTTTGTTTTTCTTGTCACATAAAAGGAAAGATTGGCACTTTTATGTAATCGACTTCTAACAAATTGCCTTATTTTTGTCAGACATTATTGTCGTTTCTTACTTTTCTTACTGTCTGATTGTCCTTTGTTATATAAATAGTTAAAAATAATGGATGCGTCTATTCCGTGAATTCTTCCCTGAAGACTTTAATATTCAAGTTTGTTTTAAAATTTCAAAGTACTATCTCCCAATTCGGGAAGATTCAATTTTTGTTGTTCAGTAAAATTAGTGAGAATATGTCACGAAAAAGACAAATTTCATTAGAAAGACATAATGCAAGTGCAAATGGAGGTACTATTATTGACATACATGTTAAATTCTAGAAAGAAACTATTCAAAAGAAGGGGAAAGAATCCGTACCCACCAAATTGTGATTTATAACTTGGCCAAGTTTGTTTTGAGGTAAAAATATTTTTTTTGGATTAAAAGTATTTTTCTTCTAAAATTAAGATCTTTGGCCAAGTTTTTGAAAGAAAAAAAAAATGCGAGAAACAGAAGTAGTTTCGGAGAAGCAGAAAAAAATATCTTATCTCCAAAAGTACTTTTGAAAAAAATACACTTAGAAGCGATTTTTTAAATCTTGGCCAAACATTAATTACTGCTCAAAAATACTTTTCAAATTAATTAGTCAAACACAAACCGTTTCTTACCAAAA
>AWOL01S0049094.1:0-15985 GCA_000715115.1 Nicotiana otophora | reverse complement strand
AATTGTCATTTCTCACTGTAAACAACAGAAGAGTTCAATTAATGGCAAAATCAGAACAGTAAAAAATACTGTTATTAACAAAAATAGTATGTATAATAAATAAAATCGGAGTTTTTATATACTGTTTCACAGAAAAATGATGAAGTTTTTATATTCTTCAAATCATTTTACGGATTTCAATACTCTGATGAAGTTTTTTTTACTTTAAATCAGAATAGTAAAATTCAGAAGGAGTAGAAAACCACACATGTTTTAATCTCTACAAACAAAATACAGAATATAAAAAAAAAGTAATTTCCTTAAGAATGTTATAAATTCTGTATTGCTGTGACAAACAATTAAACTTTCTGAAAAAACAAAACATAAAGTTAGTAATACTTGTTTAACAAAATAGATTCTGAAAAACAAAAAATAGTATAGGAATAAATTGAGCCCACTGAATACACAGTGTGTCCTTAAGGAAATTATTCCGCTCAAGTATCCGAGGTGCTGGGATATATCCTCCCAGGATAGAACGATTTAACTCACCAGAGTGTTGGTACCAAAACACCGGTGAGCGAGCCACTCGAAGGCTGTAAAACACACTGGAATGTATTGTGCAGAAGAAGAAGAAGAAGAAGAAGAAGAAGAAGAAGAAGAAGAAGAAGAAGAAGCTCAAACAATTTCGTAAGGAAAGATTCTGGGATTCAAACTCTATTTATAGATTTGCTGGCAATGTTTCTGAAAAGGTTTGCAACCTTTCAGAAACAGCCATGGCTGTTGGAAAAGGGGTGTTTGTAGTATTACGGGAAAAATATATTTAAAATAATATGGAAAAGGAAACGGGCCTGACCGAACCGGGTTGCGGGTCATGGGTTATTCCGGATTGAATTTTTCGTTAATTATTTAATTAATTAATTAAATAATTGAAAGGAATTTTATTAATCAATCAATCGATCTTTGACCAAATCCAAATCTGAATCCGAATCCGAATCTGTAGCCGTAGCCGTAGCTGAAGCCGAGCGAGCGACGACGATGATGGCGCGAGGCTTGCCTTTTTCTTAACTCTTTAAGAGCTAGAAGAAGAGCAATTATATATATACCCATCAAAAGCCTTTTCTTCCTCCAATATGGGACAATGTCCCTTTCCCAAGGGAAACTCAAATATTTCATTTTCCCTCATTTCTCATTCACCCTCTTTAAGCTACACAAGCTTAAAATTCCAACAGTACATTGAGTCTTATTTTGCTCATTTCTTCCTTGCAACTTAACTCATTGAGTACATTGAGGCAAAAATTAAACCATCATGATTATTCTGTTGTCTTCAAAATCAGAGCTATTTGTCATAGATTATTTCAGCTTCCTTTCTGTCAATCTCTCACCATTTTCATGATTATTCAAAATTCTTTGTCACGCCCCGACCTTGGGGAGCGCGACCGACGCTCAACAGAGTTACCCCGGTCGATCAAACCTGCATAATACCGTCTACCCAACTCACCCATGAATAAAGAGAAGAATACATTTCATTAATTGGACGGTAAGGGGCCATGTGTACAACACCGGTTCATTTCCACAAGTTACATCATTAACAAGTTCCCAAGATAGTACACTATACAATCATAGTTCAAGTGGAACAGATGATACGATTACAATATTTTTATTTCAACCTTCCCAAAATAAGATACGACCCACTCTATGTCTACAGAGCCT
The DNA here is from genome assembly GCA_000715115.1 of Nicotiana otophora. Taxonomy (NCBI): domain Eukaryota; kingdom Viridiplantae; phylum Streptophyta; class Magnoliopsida; order Solanales; family Solanaceae; genus Nicotiana; species Nicotiana otophora. The sequence goes on along the minus strand of AWOL01S0049094.1, from coordinate 14,296 downwards.
CTAACAGAAATAAAAAAGTGCTAAGATAGTGCCAGCAACAACGCCCCGGCTATACCTCGAAATGCTATGTACAAAGGACAAGAGATACAAGACCCCAAAATGAAGTGGGGCTCACCAAGTTAGCTGAGGAGAGGATGTGTTGCTGTCACTGATCAATACCACCTGCATCTATTAAAGATGCAGTGCCCCCGACAAAAGGGACGTTAGTACATATGGAATAGTACTAGTATGTAAAACTAAACGCCCTCTCATTAGAACAAATAACGGTAAACGGAGAAGGGAACATAAAATCATTAAGAGACTCAAACCGCATCAAGGTGTCAAGTTAGGGGAAAGGTAATTTCAAGTAAGTTTCAATCTTTTTAAGTTGGGAGATCTTTAGCACCAATACACCATCGTGTTTTTAACATGGGGTCCGATCGCAGCCTGATCATCTAAGCCGTCTCACCTCAAGAAATCCACTCACAATACCACCATATGCACGGCATGGCGCCCGATCTCAGCTCGATCAGCTAAGCCATCTCACCACATTGCCGTGTGGATCGACATCACATCACAACTCGCTAGCAATAATCTCATCCCATTCAAGAGGAAACATCTCAACACATCATTCTTATCCCATATAAGGGGAAACAATTTCATCACATTAACACGGGGATTTACCCCTCAATTACTCCTACACCAGCACATGTAGTTTCAGAGTTAGGTTATTTTGACTTACCCTTACCCGGTGACTAAACGATACTCCCAAAGCATTTATTATTAAAAAGATTCACAACTCATTTCAACATCTTGTTCACGCCTCTTTTTTTTATTGGCACTAATGACCCTAAATATAATATCATTTTTGGCACGTTGGACATATTTCATATTCCATACTTAGTGTTTCACTTTCAAACATCATCACGGATCATCAACAACAAACATTTCTATTCAAGACTTTAAGTAAACATCTGAGTAATTAAGGGTATTAGGCACATATGATTTCTTACACAATTCGACATGATAACTTTCATTAGAAACACGTTTTCAAGTCATAACATATTAACACACAACCCATACCTAAATCACATTCTCAAATAGTAACTCAACATAACAAAAATATTTGGAATACATATTGAACACATATATCTTTTGACACGAGGCTTATTCGGAATAATCAATTTATAATGAACAACACGAAACTTACAAGGCCATTGTGGGGTTCAATTCTAAAAGAAGAGTTTTGCCAACATACCTCGCTTTGAGCTTTCCTTAATTCACTACACAGTTCCGAAAATCCTAGCAACTTTGATCTATCTAGAGATATAGCAAAATTGAACACAAATTAGGAAGGAGTTCATGTTTCCAGCTCGTTTGAGCATTTTATCCGGAACACTAGGTGGGTATTATGATTTCAAGGCCCTCATATGGTGGATTCCTTCATTCCACTATTAGCTCAACAATCTTTCCTCAAACCTTGATAGTACATGCATGCATAATGAACAACTCCCACACCCAAAAATGGCTTTTCTCATTACCTGTTTTCAGTTAAATCCCGAAATTAAGGGCTAGGGGGTAGAATCTTACCTTTAGGATGAAAGCCCAGTGAGGTTTTCCTTGCTAATTCCCCAAGCCTTGAGCAAGAATTGAGAAACAATGAGTTTAGGAATCCCTTTTCACTCTAGAGCACTTCCCCACTCTCAAAATATCAGGTTTTTACCTTACAAATAATCTTCAACGACTGTATATCGAAATAGGGTTGGGTTAAAAAAATTAGAAAAATGAAGCCCTGCAGCAGATCTGCGGTCGCATATATGCGACCGCATAACGCTTTTGCGGTCCGCAAAATGGACTGCATAATGGCCCTCCGAAAATGGGCATTTCTGCTTCACTCTGTGACAGGTCTGTGGTCTGCAGACCAATTCTGCGGTCGCATAATGTGCCGCAGAACTCCCCTCCAAATTTTTTATGTTGGATCTGCGATGGATTGCGTGGCCTGCAAAATGATTATGCAGTCACATAATGGACAACATAATGGTCCTAAAATTAGCTCAAGTTTCTGCTTCATTCTGCGGCAGATCTACAATCCGCAGATCAGTTCTGCGATCGCAGAACGAACAGTAGAAATGCCCTACACTGCCAAAATTTTCTTCAATTCCCCAACGCACTGTTCAACCCAAAAAGACTGTATCTTCTACAATCATCAACACATAAATCTACCTCGGCACCACGAAACCCCGGGTTTTAGGTAAACTTTTACGGGGCCTTACATCCTCCCCGCTTAAGATCATTCGCCCTCGAATGAGGGACAAAATCCGCCATTAGCATCCACTATGATTCAACTATTACTTCACACACCAACAGTCCCCAAATTATTTACTAACTCCCTAAATTTCCAAATATTTCGGCAGAGCTTCCCCTGTAATTGGGCCTATCCACCCGTCACAGAATCCCAGAAACTAATCCTAACAATATAACTACAACACAATGATGTAACCAATAAGGAAACAACACTGGAAACAACGCCATAGACATTGTATTACCAAGAGGGAGTATCCTTAGCATAAGTTGTACAGGGGGGACATAATTCGTGGAAAGTTAGCTCTTTAACACCAAGGATCAATTACATAGCAATTCAAATAAATTACATAGCAAAGCAATGATAATGTTGTTCTTTTCATAAATGATGAAGAAAAATGCATGCACTTGGAAGATCCAGAGTCGGAATGGGTGGTTGACACAGTGGCATCTTACTATGCCACACCGGTAAGAGATCTATTTTGCAAATATGTAGCAGGTGATTCGGCACTGTGAGAATGGGTAACACAAGTTACTCAATGATTGTGGGGATTGTTTCCATTTGTATCAAGACAAATATCGGATGCATATTGGTTTTAAAGGACGTGCGGCATGTACTTGATTTGCGGATGAACTTGATCTCGAGAATTGCTTTAGATCGAGATGGATACGAGAACTATTTTACAAATCAAAGTGGATACTCACTAAGGGATCATTGGTGATTGCAATGGGAGTTGCTCGTGGCATGTTGTACAGGACAAATGCAGAAATATGCCGAGGTGAATTGAACGCAGCACAAAATGAGATTTCTAAAAATTTGTGGCATAAAAGAACGGGTCATATGAGCGAGAAGGGACTGCAGATTCTTTCCAGAAAATAACTCATCTCTTTTGACAAAGGTACAATGATAAAACCTTGTGACTATTGTTATTTGGTAAGCAACTTAGAGTCTCATTTCAAACATCGTCTGAAAGAAAATTGAATATACTTGATTTGGTATATTCTGATATTTGTGGTTCAATGGAAGTTGAATCGATGGGCGGTAACAAATAATTTGTTACTTTTATTGATGATGCTTCACGTAAATTGTGGGTTTATATCTTGAAAACCAAAGATCAGGTGTTTCAAGTTTTCCAGAAGTTTCATGCTCTGGTAGAAAGGGAGACGGGTCAAAAGCTAAAATGTCTCCGAAGTGACAATGGAGGTGAGTACACTTCAAGGGAATTTAAAGAGTACTGTTTAAGTCATAGGATCGGACATGAAAAGACAGTTCCTGGAACCCCACAGCACAATGGCGTAGCCAAGAAGATGAAGCACACCATTGTTGAGAAGGTGAGAAGCATGCTCAGAATGGCTAAACTGCCTAAATCATTCTAGGGTGAAGCAGTTCAGACAACATGTTACCTAATCAATATGAGTCCATCAGTTTCATTGGAATTTGACATCCCAGAGAGAGTTTTGACCAACAAGGAAGTGTCCTACTCATATCTAAAAGTGTTCGGTTGCAGAGCGTTTGAACATGTACCAAAGGAGCAGAGAACAAAGTTGGATGATAAATACGTTCCCTGCATATTCATCGAAAATAGAGATGAAGAGTTCGGGTATAGATTGTGGGATCCTGTAAAGAAGAAGGTCATCAATATCAGAGATGTAGTCTTCTGAAAAAGTGAAGTTAGAACTATAGATGACCAGTGAGAGAAGACAAAGAATGGTATAATCCCTAACCTTGTTACCATTCCTTCTACTTCTAACAATCTCACAAGTGCAGAAAGTTGGACCGACGAGGTTGCCGAGCAGGGGGAGCAACCTTATGAGGTTATTGAATAGGGGGAGAAACTTATTGATGATGACGAGCAAGTGTAGTACCCTATTCAGGACAAAGAACAACCTCAACCTCTGAGGAGATCAGAAAGGACAAGGGTAAAGTCATGCAGGTACCCTTCCACAGAATATGTCCTCATCAGTGATGAGGGGTAGCCAGAAAGTCTTAAAGAAGTGATGTCTCATCCAGAAAAGAACCAGTGGATGAAAGCCATGCAAGAAGAGATGGAATCTCTACAGAAAAATTGCACGTACAAGCTGGTTGAACTTTCATAGGGTTAAAGACCACTCACATATAAGTGGGTCTTTAAACTCAAGAAAGATAGAAACGACAAGCTAGTCAGATACAAAGCTTGATTGGTGGTTAAAGTCTTTGAACAGAAGAAAGGTATCGATTTTGATGAAATTTTTGCACCTATTGTCAAAATGATGTCTATTCGAACAGTCTTGAGCTTAACAACTAGCCTAAATATTGAAGTGGAGCAGTTGGATGTGAAAACTGCATTTCTTCACGGAGATTTGGAAGAGGAGATTTATACGGAGCAGCCAGAAGGATTTGAAGTATCTTGAAAGAAACACATCATGTGCAAATTGAATAAGAGTCTTTATGGGCTGATGTAAGGCCCCATAGTGTTTTTTTACTAGAACCCGTGGTTTCATGGTGCCTAGAGAGATTAATGTGTATGAACTCTTTGGGTTTTGTAGTGCGTTGGGGAGTTGAAGAAATGCTTTTGAAGAACATGGCGTTTATGCGGTCCACTATGCGACCGTAGAACCATTTTGTAGACCGCAGATCGGCCGCGAAGTGAAGCAGAAATTGAACCAATTTTGAGGACCATTATGCGGTCCATTATGCTCCCGCATAACCATTTTGCGGGCCACACAATCCGTCGCAGACTCAACATGAAAATTTCTAAGGAGGACTTTTGCGGTGCATTATGCGATCGCATAACTGGTCTGCAGACCACAGATCTGTCGCAGACCTAACCCGAACAACCCAGATTTTGGGACCATTTCTACGGTCCTCTTTGCGGGTTGCATAGTCATTTTGCGGTCCGGTCTGCGATCGCAAACCAGACTTCGTAAGCTTAAGTTTGGGAAAATTTCAACCGATCTCATTTTTATAAAACGCCATTGGGGGTTATTTCAGAGGGTTCCAACTGCTACTTTTAGAGAGAAGAAGTGCTCTAGAGTAAGAAGAGAAATCTCTAAGCTAATTTTTCATCAATTCTTGCTCAAGAATTGGAGAATTCACAAGGAAAACTCACGATAGAAGAACCTTGAAATCAAGATGCACACCTAGTGTTTGATAAACTGCTTAAATGAGCTGAACCCACGAATATCTTCCTAATTATAGTTCAATTTTGTTATGTCTCTAAATAGATTGAAGTTGCTAGGATTTCCGGAACATTGTAGTAACTTAAGGAAAGCTCAAAACGAGGGATGTTAGCTAAACTTCTCTCTTAGAATTAAATCCCATGATGTTCTCGTAAGCCTCAAGTTTGATGGGCCAAGTTCTTATTTCTCGTGTTCCGAGTCATTCCTTATAAATTTGACTATTCCGAATAAGCTTTGTGTCGAAATATATATGCTCAATATGTGTTCCAAATGCTCCTATCACATTATGTTATCCTTCGGAAATGTGTTCAAGTATGGTTTGTGTATTAAAATGTTATAACTTAAATTCGTGTTTCAAATGAAAGTTGTTATGCCAAATGGTGGAATAAAACTCAATGTGCTTACGACTCTTACTGATCATATATGAACTTAAAGACTTGATTTGAAATTCTCTTATTGATGTTAATACATGGTAACACGTGAAAGTTATAGGGGTGAGTATGAAATATGAAATATGGCCGACGTGCCGAGAATGATATTAAAATTATAGCCACTAATGCCAATGAAATGGAAAGATGTGCGAAATATTATGAAATGAGCTGAGAATACTTTGAATAATAAATGCTTTGGGAGTATCGTTTAATCACCGAGCAAGGATAGGTCGAAATAATCTAACCCCGAAACTACACGTGCTAGTGTAGGAGTAATCGAGGGGTAAGTCCCCGTATTGATGTGATGAGATTATTCCTTTTAATTGGGATGAGATTGATTTGATGAGATTATTCCCCTTATTTGGGACGACATGATTTCAAGTGTAATGTGATGTCGACCCGCATGGCATTGTGGTGAGACAGCTTAGCCGATCAGACTGAGATCGGACACCATGTCGCGCACATGGTGGTGTTGTGATTGGATGTCTCTGATGAGATGGCTTAGCTGATCAGGCCGAGATTAGACTCCGTGCTAAAAACACTGTGGTATATCGATACTAAAGATCTCCCAACCTAAAAATCTTATCTTGCTCTTAACTTGATGTTATGGTATTATTTGAGGCTCTTATTGATTCTATGATTGTTCTTCCTTGTATTATTACTCGTTCTATTGAGATGGTGTTTAGTCATTCATAATAGTACTATTCCGTATGTACTAACATTGTTTTTGTCGGGGGCGCTGCATCTTTAATGGATGCAGGTGGTTCCACAACATGCGGCATTGATCAATGATAGTGGTACACCCTCTTCCCAGTTGACTTGGTGAGCCTCACTTCATCTCGGGGTCGTGTGTCTTTTGTTCCTTATGTATTATGTTTTGAGGTATAGCCGAGGCCTTGTTTCCGGCACTATCATAGTACTCTTGTGTATCTATTAGAGGCTCCGTAGATATGGCGTGGGTTGTATATTGATGCTGGGAAAGTCAAACTAGTAATGTTGTATTTGTATCTCATGCCCTACTTCAAACTATGGAAGTGTATGTATTTTGAGATTATAAATGACGTAACTAATAGTGATGAATTGGTGTTGTCCACATGATCTTCTCATTGTCTAGTTAATGAAATATATCATCTCTTTGTTTATGGGTAAGTTCGGGTAGAAGGCGATCTAACAGGCTTGCTCGGCCGGATTATGTCGGTTGAGCACGAGTCATGCTCCCCGAGGTCGGGGCATGAAAAACTTGGTATCATAGCCTAAGATTTTTACGTTTCCTTGGATGTCTCGGAGCCATGTCTAGTAGAGTCCTTCTTATCGGTGTGTTGTCGACCATATCTATAATTAGGAGACTACTTTGGCATTTAGGAATAATACCCTTCTTTGATGTTCTAGATCGTGCGATAGAGATGATTGTAAGATTGTTCCTCCTCTAACTCGTGCATTGCTCTAATTTTCAGTATATGGAGCCTAAGAAGAAGGCAAGAACTGGCCAGAGAGCCAATGTTACCACAAGAGTAGCAGTTGATTCTATACTTGATGATGCAGGTGAGAACCTGAGAGTGTGGGCAGGGGTACGGCGCAACCAGCTAGTTCTGCAACTACTTCATCCGCAACACCTCCTCCAGCTCGAGGCACTCTAGCACTCGCAGGGCGTGGTGCAGCTAGGGGTGGTACATAGAGTTCGGGAGGACCCAACCATTTATATGCTATGAGAGGTAGCCAGAGTTCAGAGGCTTCTCCAGATGTTGTCACATGTATATTGACTGTCCAATATCATGATGTATATGCTCTTATTGATCCCAGTTCAACTTTATCATATGCCACTCCTTATGTTGCTACGGAATTTGGGATAGAACCGGAACAACTTTATGAGTCGTTCTTTATATCTATTCCAGTTGGAGAGTCTATTATAGCCGCGTGGGTTTATAGGGATTGCGTTATCACGGTGCGTGGTCGGGACACAATGGCCGACCTCATTGAATTGGGGATGGTTGATTTTGATATAATAATAGGGATGGACTGACTTTATTCGTGTTTTGCTAATCTTGATTGTCGAATCAGAACCGTTAGGATTGAATTTCTAAATGAGCCAGTTATTGATTGGAAGGGGAATGATGTAGTGTCGAAGGGTAGATTTATTTCCTATCTTAAGGACATGAAGATGATCAACAAGGGGTGTATTTACCATTTGCTCCAGGTTACGGACACCGATGCTGAGGCAGCTACGCTTGAGTCCGTGCCAGTTGTAAATGAATTTCCAGAGGTCATTCCTGATAAGCTCCCTGTGTTTCCACCAGATAGGGAGATTGATTTTGGGATTGATGTGATGTCAGGCACGCAACCTATATCTATTCCACCCTAAAGAATGGAACCGGCGGAATTGAAGGAACTAAAGGAACAATTGAAGGATTTGTTATAGAAGGGTTTCATACGACCGAGTGTGTCGCCTTGGGTCGCACCTGTTCTCTTTGTAAGGAAGAAAGATGGGCCACCGAGGATGTTTATCGACTACCGGTAGCTCAACAAGGTCAAAATTAAGAATAAGTACCCTCTGCCAAGGATAGATGACTTGTTTGATCAATTGCAGGGTTCTAAGTATTTCTCTAAGCTTGACCTAAGGTCAGGGTATCACCAATTGAAGATGAGGGAGCAAGATATTCCGAAAATAACTTTTAGGACCCGGTATGGACACTTTGAATTTTTGGTAATGCCTTTTGGGCTAACGAATACCCCGACAGCTTTCATGGATCTTATGAATAGAGTCTTCAAGCCTTTCTTCAACTCCTTTGTGATAGTGTTCATTTATGACATTCTTGTATATTCACGGAGTCGAGAGGACCATGCCGATCATCTCAGGGCAGTTCTGTAGACCCTATATCAGTACAAGTTATATGCGAAGTTTTTGAAGTGTGAATTTTGGCTTGAATCTGTCACTATCTTGGGTCATGTCGTCTCTAGTGAAGGAATCAAGGTAAGTAGCTATGAAGAATTGGCCTAGACTTATAACTCCAATAGAGATTCGCAGTTTATTGGGCTTAGGGGGGTATTACAGGAAATTTGTGGAGGGGTTCTCTACTATTTCCTCTCCATTGACTAAACTGACGCAGAAGGCGGTTAAATTCCAATGGTCAGATGCTTGCGAAAAGAGCTTCCAAGAGTTTAAATCAAGATTGACTACACCGCCGGTGTTGACCTTACTAGAGGGTACATATGGGTTTGTGGTGTATTGTTATGCTTCAAGGATCGGACTTGGGTGTGTATTGATGCAACATGCCGAGGTGATCTCTTATGCTTCTAGGCAACTCAAGAATCATGAGAAAAACTATCAAACACATGACTTAGAACTTGCGGTGGTGGTTTTTGCATTGAAGATTTGGCGTCATTATTGTATAGGGTCCATGTGGATATATTCACGGACCATAAGAGCCTTCAATATATCTTCAAGCAGAAGGAATTAAATCTGAGGCATAGAAGGTGGCTAGAGTTATTTAAGGACTACAACATCGATATTCTATATCATCCGGGGAAGGCTAATGTTGTGACGGATGCTCTTAGCCGGAAATCCATGGGTAGTTTGGCTCACTTGGGGGCACATCAAAGGCCGTTGGCCAAGGAGGTTCATCGGTTGGCTAGTTTTGGAGTTCGTCTTTCGGAATCTAGTGAAAGAGGGGTGATTGTGCAAAATAGGGCTGAATCATCGCTTGTTGTGGAAGTCAAGAAGAAGTAATACAATGACCCATTAGTGGTACAGCTGAAGGAGGGTATTCAGAAACACAAGACCACTACATTTTCTCTTGGCATGGATGATGCTACATTAAGGTACCAAAGGTGATTATGTGTTCCAAATGTAGATGGTTCGCGGGAAAGAATCATGGTCGAGGCTTACAGTTTCAAGTATTCCAAGCTCTACAAAGATGTATCATGATATTAAGGAAGTCTACTGGTGGAATGATATGAAGAGTAATGTAGCGGACTTTGTGGCAAGATATCCAAAAATTATTATCAAGTGAAGGCCGAACACCAAAGGCCCGGTGGGCTGACACAGAACATAGAAATTCCGATATGGAAATGGGAGATGATCAATATGGACTTTGTGGTAGGACTACCTCGTAGTCCTCTCAAATTTGACTCGATTTGGGTGATTGTGGATTGACTTACGAAATCAGCACACTTCTTACCGGTTAAGGTTACCGACACAACAGAACAATATGCTCAGTTGTATATCAAGGAAATAGTCAGGTTGCATGGCACTCTAGTTTCTATCATCTCAGATCGAGGGGCACAGTGCACGGCTAATTTTTGGAAGAAATAGCAAGGTTTAGGTACTCAGGTGAATCTTAATACAGTCTTTCACCCACAGACCACCGGTCATGTAGAGCGGACTATTTAGACGGTTGAGTATATGTTGCACGCTTGTGTTTTTAACTTTAAGGGTAGCTGAGATGATCATTTTACACTCATAGAATTTGCCTACAACAACAGTTACCATGCTAGCATTCATATGGTACCGTTTGAGGCTCTATATGGTAGGATATATAGATCTCCCATTGGGTGGTTCGAGATTGGGGAAGCAGAGTTGATAGGGCCAGACCTCGTTCATCAAGCTATGGCAAAGGTTAAGATCATTAAGGAACTATTGAAAACTGCTCAGAGTCGTCAGAAGTTCTATTTGGATGTGCATCGCAGGGATTTGGAGTTCAAAGAGGAGGATTGGGTATTTTTGAAGGTTTTCCCGATGAAGGATATAATGCGGTTTGGGAAGAAGGGGAAATTTAGTCCCAGGTATGTTGGGCCATATAAAATCATTCAGCGGATTGGTCATGTGGATTATAGGCTTGAGCTACCTCCAGAAATGTCTTTAGTGCACCCGGTATTTCATGTGTCTATGATGAATAAAGTGGTTGGAGACTCGTCGCTTATTGTCCCGGTAGAGACTATTGAGGTTAATGAAGAATTGACGTATGAGGAGATTCCGGTTTCTATTCTTGATAGACAGGTTCGAAAACTAAGAAATAAAGAGATTGCCTCCGTGAAAGTGCTATGGTGAAACCAACAGGTTGAAGAGGCCATTTGGGAGACCGAGGAAGAAATGAAGAAGAAGTATCCTCATTTGTTTGAATATCTATGTAATCGTTTCTATGAAATTGTTTCCTATGAATTATGTATCACTTGTACAATTTATGTTAATGGTGTTCCTTTCTGGTAATATATTGCTTATGAGGCCACGGTTGGTATTATTTTCATGTTATGTTACATTGTTGGTTTATGTATATGTTGGTAGGATTGGTTTCTAGGATTATCTGACAGGTGGATAGGCCAAGTTACAGGGGAGACTCTGGCGAATATTTTGGAAATTTAGGGAGTTAGTCAAAATTTGGAATTACTAGTGTGTGAAGTAATAGTTGGACCACAGTAGATGCTAACGGTGGATTTGACCCTCATTCGAGGACGAATGATCTTAAATGGGGGAGGATGTAGAGCCCCGTAACTGTTTGTTACTAGAACCCGTGGTTTCATGGTGCCGAGGGAGGTTAATGTGTACGGACTTTTTGGGTTGTGCAGTGCATCGGGGAGTTGAAGAAATGATTTTGCAGAACATGGTGTTTATGCGGTCCACTATGCGACCGCAGAATCATTTTGCGGACCGCAGATCGGCCGCGAAGTTAAGCATAAATTGAACCAATTTTGAGGACCATTATGCGGTCCAGTATGCGGCCGCATAACTATTTTGCGGGTCGCACAATCCGTCGCAGACTTAGCATGAAAATTCCGAAGGGAGACTTTTGCAGTGCATTATGTGACCGCATAACTGGTATGCGGACCGCAAGCCTGTCGCAGACCCAACCCGAACAACTCAGGTTTTGGGACCATTTCTGCGGTCCTCTCTGCGGGCTGCATACTCATTTTGCGGTCCGGTCTACGATCGCAGACCCAACTTCTTAAGCTTAAGTTTGGGAAAATTTCAACCGGACTCATTTTTATAAAATGCCCTTGGGGGTTATTTCAGAGGGTTCCAACTGCTACTTTAAGAGAGAAGGGGTGCTCTAGAGTGAGAAGAGAAATCTCTAAGCTAATTGTTCATCAATCCTTGCTCAAGAATTGGAGAATTCACAAGAAAAACTCACAAGGTCTTCATCTAAGAGGTAAGGTTCCATACCCTAGTTTTTAATTTCGAATTTGGGGTAGAAGATGGGTAATGGGGAGTGTGATTATTGGGTGTGAGAGTATTATTTATACAGTCATGTACAAACAAGATTTGTGGGAAGGTCGTTGAGCACTAATAGGTAAAGATTGGATTATGGGATGAAGGAATCCACCATAGAAGAACCTTGAAATCAAGATGCACACCTAGTGTTTGATAAAATGTTTAAATTGCCTGAACCCATGAATATATTCCTAATTATGGTTTAATTTTGTTATGTATCTAAGTAGATTGAAGTTGCTAGGATTTCCGGAACATTGTAGTAACTTAAGGAAAGCTCAAAATGAGGTATGTTGTCGAAACTTCTCTCTTAGAATTAAATCGCATGATGTTCTCATACGCCTCAAGTTTGATGGGCCAAGTTCTTATTTCTCATGTTCCGAGTCATTCCTTATAAATTTGACTATTCCGAATAAGCTTTATGCCGAAAGCTATATGCTCAATATGTGTTGCAAATGCCCCTATCACATTATGTTATTCTTCGGAAATGTGTTCAATATGGTTTGTGTATTAAAATGTTATGACTTAAATTCGTGTTTCAAATGAAAGTTGTTATGCCAAATGGTGGAATAAAAATCAATGTACTTACAACTCTTACTGCTCAAATATGAACTTAAGGACTTGATTTGAAATTATCTTATTGATGATAATTCATGGTAATGCATGAAAGTTATAAGGGTGAGTGTGAAATATGAAATATGGCCGACGTGCCAAGAATGATGTTAAAATTGTGGCCACTAGTGCCAATGAAATGGAAAAATGTGCGAAAGATTATGAAATGAGCTGAGAATCCTTTAAATAATAAATGCTTTGGGAGTATCGTTTAGTCACCGAGGAAGGGTAGGTCGAAATAACCTAACCCCAAAACTACACGTGTCAGTGTAGGAGTAATCGAGGGGTAAATCCCCGTATTAATGTGATGAGATTATTCCCCTTAATAGGGATGAGATTGATGTGATGAGATTATTCCCCTTATTTGGGATGAGATGATTTCTAGCGTAATGTGATGTCGGATTCCATGTCGTGCACATGGTGGTGTTGTGATTGGATGTCTTTGATGAGATGACTTAGCCGATCGGGACGAGATCAGACTTCGTGCTAAAAATACGGTGGTACATCGGTACTAAAGATCTCCTAACCTAAAATATGGAAATTTACTTGAAATCTTATCTTGCTCCTAACTTGATGTTCTGGTATTGTTTGAGGCTCCCATTGATTTTATGATTCTTCTTCCTTGTATTATTACTTGTTCTATTGAGAGGGTGTTTAGTCATTCATATTAGTACTATTCCATATGTACTAATGTCCCTTTTGTCGGGGCATTACATCTTTAATGGATGCAAGTGGTTCCACAACAAGCGGCATTGATCAGTGATAGCAGTACACCCTCTTCCCAGCTGACTTGGTGAGCCCCACTTCATTTCGGGGTCGTGTGTCTTTTGTTCCTTGTGTATTATGTTTTGAGGTATAAACAAGGCCTTGTTGCCGGCACTATCATAGTACTCCTGTGTATCTATTAGAGTCTCCATAGACATGGCGTGGGTTGTATATTGGTGTTGGAAAAGTAAAACTAGTAATGTTGTATTTGCATCTTATGTCCCACTTCAAATTATGAAAGTGTATATATTATGAGACTTATAAATGACGTAACAAATGGTAATGAATTGGTATTGTCCACATGATCTTCTTATTGTCTAGTTAATGAAATATATCGTCTCTTTATTCATGGGTAAGTTCGGGTAGAAGGTGATCTAGCAGGCTTGCTCGGCCCAGTTTTCTCGGTTAAGCACCGGTCACGCTCCCCGAGGTCGGGGAATGACAATTAAAGCAGGCACCAAGGCAGTGGTACATGAAGTTTGACTCATTCATGAAAAATCATACCTACACAAAGACTTATTCTGATCCATGTGTATACTTCAAAAGATTTTTTGATAACAACTTTATTATATTGTTGTTGTATGTGGATGACATGTTGATTGTAGGACAAGATAGAGATGATTGCAAAGTTGAAAAGAGATTTGTTCAACTCATTTGATATGAAGGACTCGGACCCAACACAACAAATTATGGGGATGAAGATGGTTCGAGAGCAAACAAGCAGAAAGTTGTGGTTATCTCAAGAGAAGTACATTGAACATGTACTGGAACGCTTCAATATGAAAAGTGCTAAGCCAGTCAACACACCTCTTGCTGGTCATTTAAGTTGAGCAAGAAGATGTGTCCTACA
>AWOL01S0049090.1:53731-69803 GCA_000715115.1 Nicotiana otophora | reverse complement strand
TTGTTCCATCCTTCTTTTTCACAAATAATACTGGTGTACCCCAAGGCGATACACTCGGTCTGATGAACCCTTTGGCTAGTAATTCTTCAAGTTGTTCTTTCAATTCTTTCAGAGCCATGCGATACGGTGGGATAGATATAGGATGGGTATCTGGAGCTAAGTCAAAACAAAAATCAATATCACGATCATGTGGCATACCTGGAAGATCTGAAGGAAATACATCGGAGAACTCCCGAACTACTGGCACTGAATTAATAGCCAGAGTCTCTGCAGTAGTATCCCGAACATAGGCTAGATAAGCCAAACAACCCTTCTGAACCATGTGTTGACCCTTTATAAACGAAATAACCCGATTAAATGAACTAACTGACGAACCCTTCCACTCCAGCCTAGGCAAAGATGGAATAGTCAAGGTAACAGTTTTGGCATGACAATCTAGAATAGCATGATATGGAGATAAAGAATCCATACACAGAATAATTTCAAAATCGATCATCTCGAGCAATAAGAGATCTGATCTAGTTTCATAACCACAAAATGTAATAATCCAATACCGGTAGATCCGGTTCACAATAACAGAATCGCCTACAGGAGTGGACACATAAACATGAGTACTCAAGGACTCATGAGAAGCACCCAGGAATGGAGCAAATAGAGATGACACATATGAATACGTGGATCCTGGATCAAATAATCCTGAGGCATCTTTGCCGCAAACAGAAATAATACCTATAATCACAACATCTCAGGCCTCTACATCTGGTCTAGCCGGAAAAACATAGAACCGAGCTGGAACGCCAACTGGCTGGCCTCCGCCTGGCTGACCTCCACCTCTAGGATGGCCCCTACCCACCTATCCTCCACCTCTTGGTGGTCGGACTACTAGTGTAACGACCTGGCTGGTTGTTTTGAGAATTAGAACCCCGATACCTTAATATCTGCCTTCCTTATATTTTTTCTGCTTTTGGGACTTGCCGGAGTGATTGGTTATGGAATTCAGAGAGTTTTGGGACACTTAGTCCCTAGTTGTGAGTTTAAACCTTAGAGTTTGGACCGTAATCAGAACTATGTGAAGACGGATCCGGAATAGAATTCCGTCAACTTCGTTAGCTCCGTTGGGTGATTTTGGGGTTAGGAGCGCGTCCGGAATATGTTTTGGAGGTCTGTAGTAAATTTAGGCTTGAATTGGCGAAAGTTAGTTTTTTGGCGATTTCGGACAATAGTGGAAATTTTGATATCGAGCTCAGAATGGAATTCCGAAGGTGGCTGTAGGTTCATAATGTCATTTGTGACCTGTGTGCAAAATTTGAGGTCATTTGGACTAGATTTAATGTGGTTCGGCGTCGTTTGTAGAATTTGAAAATTTTAAATTCTTAGACTTGAATCCGTGCTTAATTCATAATTTTGGTGTTGTTCGATGTGGCTTAAAGTCTCGACTAAGTTTGTATGGTATTTTAGGAGTGGGTGGTATGTTTGGTTGAGGTCTCGGGGGCCTCAGGTGTATTTCGGATGCTTAACGGGAAGAAATTTGGACTTAGGAAAATCTGGTGCATTGCTGGTTCTGGTGTTTCGCACCTACGGAGGGGAGTCCGCAGGTGCGGACTCGCAGGTGCGCTTGAGAGTTCGCAGATGCAGAAATGGACAGGTCATGCTGGGCTCGCAGGTGCGGCTGGTCATCCGCAGAAGCAGAGCCACAGATGCGGCCCAGGGGTCGTAGATGTGGACCCAGCCCAATAAGTGACTTCCGCACCTGCGTTGATTTTTCTGCAGGTGCGAGACCGCAGATGCGGCCCCATGAGCGCAGATACGGAAATCGCTGGGCAGAAAAGGGGATTTCGAGGGTTTGAAATTTCATAACGCAAAAATTCAATTTGGAGCTTGGTGGGAGACGATTGCTCAAGGGATTTTGAAGGAGAACTATTGGGTAACGAATTCTAACTCTATTTTGATCATAACACAATAATCTATTATTATTTTCCTCGTCTAATTAAGGAAATGGAGGGTAGAAGTTTGGAAATGGGGGAAAGGTTCACCAATTGAAAATTTGAGATTTGAATGGGAATTTAACGTCGGATTTAGATGATTTTTGTTCGAGTGAACTTGTGAGTGAATGGGTGTTTATAAATTAAAATGTTTACCCGATTCCGAGACGTGGGCCTGGGGTGACGTTTTGGGCATTTTTCCTAATTTCACGCTTTAGCTTCGAATTAATTAGCTAAATTAGTTACTTGTAGTTATATTTACATTATGCAATTTATTTGAATAGATTCGGGCCATTTGGATTCAGATACTCGTGGCAAAAACGTGTTATCGAGGTGATTTGAGCGGTTCGAGGTAAGTAACTTGCCTAACCTTGTGTTGGGGACTTTCCCCTTAGGATATTTCGATATTATTTGGTATGTGAGCGTCGTGTACGTGAGGTGACGAGTACGTACACGGCTGTTATTACAAAAATCCCGTTTATCCTTTTTTTTATCATAAATTGTTTCTCTTATTAAATTGCACTGATATGCTTAATTGTTTAGCTTAGACTAGAAAAGCATGCTTACGTGTTTTAACTGCCTACTTGACATTCTGTGCCCTAGACTTAGTTAAATTCCTATTTTCCTTGTCTGTGTTTAGTATAAACTGTATAACTAGATGCCATACCTGCCATTTCATCTTGCGTTGCATATTTAAATTGGGACAACAGACATATTCCGGGAGATCCCCCTGTCTTGCATATTTACTTTGGGACTACGAACGTATTCCGGGAGATCCTCCAGCACTGCATATTTACTTTGGGACTACGGATGTATTCTGGGAGATCCCCCAGCACTGCATATTTACTTTGGGACTACGGACGTATTCCAGGAGATCCCTCTGCACTGCATATTCATTCGGAACTACGGGACGGTATCCCGGGGGATTCCCTATTGTGTTTACTTTGTTCTGAGTCGAGGGCTCACTTAACTGTTAAATTTTCGAGAATTTCTTTAACTGCGTTACCGTAAATTTTGCTTATATCTTTTACTGTTTAATTTATTATATTTACTCCGGTAGGGCCTTGACCTGACCTCGTCACTACTCGACCAAGGTTAGGCTTGGCACTCACTGGGTACCATTGTGGTATACTCATGCCCTTTCCTGCATATGTTTTCGTATGCAGATCCAGGTACGAGCTATCAGCCTTGGGGTTAGTGCGTGCTGCTGATTCTAGGAGACTTCAAGGTACTTCTGNCGGAGCTCCCTTCTACTCCCTCGCCTATAGACTTTCTTTATTATCTTCAGACTTTTGTATAGAGCTACATAGATTATAGCAGCTTGTGACTTGGTGATATTTCGGGTCTTGGAAAAAAGTATTTTGTATATGCCGAGTGGTACTACTCTTGGCTATTCATAATATGTTGTTTATCTTTAAATGTTGTATTTTCTTTATATTTTTCATAATACTAGGCTTACCTAGTCGTAAAGACTAGGTGCCATCACGACACCGTACAGAGGGTTAATTTGGGTCGTGACAACTGGTGGAGCAACTGGTCCGGTAAGCATAGGCTGCTGACCCTGCTGTACTGGTCTACCCCGAGAGCCAACCAAATGATTGTGAGTTCGAGTCACCCCAAGAGCAAGGTGGGGAGTTCTTCTTGGAGGGAGGGAACCGAGGGTCTATCGGAAACAGCCTCTCTACCCTAAGGTAGAGGTAAGATCTGCGTACACACTAACCTTTTCATACTCCACTAGTGAAATTATATGGGTTGTTGTTGTAGAGTAGGGTTATGAATATGACTTATGGAAAAAATAGAGTCAGGAATGTCTAACCAGGTAGGGTGACTGAGAAGCGAGAGTTAAGTGGAAGATATTATTTTATCAGATTTATTATTAGTTTGTCAAACTTGTAATGCAACGGACATAGAGCGAGGAATCGCCCGCATTTAATAATTATCCTTTGCTTAATTACTATTGCTCGATTTTAATTCTCA
Source organism: Nicotiana otophora (assembly GCA_000715115.1). NCBI lineage: Eukaryota > Viridiplantae > Streptophyta > Magnoliopsida > Solanales > Solanaceae > Nicotiana > Nicotiana otophora. The sequence goes on along the minus strand of AWOL01S0049090.1, from coordinate 65,844 downwards.
CGAGCCATGACATTTTTTTTTAACTTAGGATGTACCTAAATTAGAGCCGTCAAAATGGGTTTGGTCCGCGTGGCAAGCCCAATCCAACCCGCTACTTGGGTAGGGTTGGACTAGAATTTTTTGAGTCTATTTAAAACTGAGGCTTATAAGCCCGGTCCAAGACAGCCCGCTGGCCCTGAGCCGGCCCCTGGGCCAAAAATTAATTAAATTTAAATTAATTAACTATTAAATATTTAATATTTAATATTTAAAAAAAACTAAAAACTAAAAACATCATTAACTATAATTCTCATTCCTCAACCCTAGATTGCTCATTTACCCTTCCATATCAAATAGAATTTAGATTTTTGACATGCATGTAATATGACAAAATTTGTTTTTCTTTTGGTTAACGAACTCGAAAAGTTTTAGGTAGCAATAATAATCTTTTTTCAAAAGAAAATATTACTTCAAGTGGCCAATGATCAGTTTGGATTACTTTAATATATTATTAATATTTAAACTACTCTTCAGTATAGAGGAGATCAATTTTAAATACAAAAAAAAAAAATTGATCACAAGTAAATTTCAGGAATTTTAAAATTTTTATGGACTATAATGATAAAATCAGCAAATGATGTTAATCCTAACTTAAAAAACCTTAGCATATAAACTTATTGAAGCAATCCTGAATATGAGGAAAAATATTCATGTAACTTTAAAAAAGAAGAGCTAGAGATATAGAGGATTTGCATTTCAATTACGAGATTCCTTGTCACGATCCGAAATTCTCACCTTCAGGACTGTGATGACGCATAACATTTCACTTGCTAGGCAAGCCAACGTTAAAATAATCGTAACCCTTTTATTTTTTTTTAAACAAATCAAATTAAACGGAAGTCAATTACTGAAATAAATTGTGGAAGACCATAACAACCGAATCATTCAAATACATCCCCGAATCTAGTGTTACAAGTGCACGAGTTACTAGAATAATACAAATATAGGTCTGAATAAAATTCAAACTGTTTTAAAGATAATACACAGCTAAGATAAGATAAAAGGGGACTTCAGAACTGCGGACACTGTGCAATTATACTTCAAGCCTCCTCTGGGTAGCTGAATACGAGCAAATCTATGGTACGCCGTTGGGACCAACTCCACAATACGCACAAGAAGTACAGAGTGTAGCATGTGTATAACCGACCCCATGTACTCCGTAAGTGTCGAGCCTAACCTCGACGAAGTAGTGACGAGGCTATAACAAGACACGTACGTAAACAACCTGTACAAGCATATACAAATACGAAACAACAATAACACAATAATTAACAATTTATAAATTTGGGAGGGAACATACGAAGGGGAATGACATAGAAATTTCAGCAGGAGAAGTATCACGTAGCAGCCAATTAATTCATCAATAATAAAATGAGCAGCTGATAATATGAGAATGACACGGCACCACCCTTCGTGCTTTTACTCGCATTCTTCCTTGAATTTATAAATAAATAATAAGATTGGCACGGCATCACCCATCGTGCTTTAAATCTCTTCTGGCATGGCATCACCCTTCGTGCTTTTACACTCTTTGAAAATAGCACGACATCACCCTTCATACTTTTACACTCTTTCTCACCATGACAAGGATAATATAAATAATATAAATGGCACGACATCACCCTTCGTGCTTTTACACTCTTCCTTACCATGAAAATAATAATATAAATTCGGAAGTATTAAAATACGGGGATATATACTTATCAATCAATTCAATACCAGAATACTGACCTCACCTTCCAAAATATTCAACAATAATTAAATTAGCAATAATTTCATGAAAAATGATCAAATAAAAATAATAATAACTTAAGAAGGAACATATTAATTAAATAGGCAATTATTCACAATAAATAAATTCCACCCGCATGTTTTGACTCAACCACACCGCATAAGTACTCGTCACCTCACATATACGTTGTACGTGCACATTAAATCAAGTAGCAAATAGACAAACAAGTCCCACTCCCTCAAGTCAAGGTTAACCACGATACTTACCTCGCTTTGCAACCAACTCAAGATCCCAATAAACCTTTGCCTCGCGAATTGGTGTTTGAATGCCTCGAATCTAGTCACAAACAATTCAATATACTCAACACGAATTATAGAAACCAATTCTATATGAAAATACTAAATTTTTCAATCAAAATCCGAAATTCAATCTAAAAATTTAATAGTGTGGCCCACGTCTCGAAACCCGATAAAAGTTACAAAATGTGAACACCCATTCAACCACGAGTCCAACCATATAAATTTTACCAAATTCTGACATCAACTCGACCTTCAAATTCCCAAATCTTATTTTCAAATCCCTAGGCCAAAATTCTCGAATTTCACCTCAAGAATATGTAATCTAGTCAAAATACTCGATGATAATTCAATATTATTGACTAAAAATGATCACAAGTGATTTACCTCAGTTTTTCCGTGAATTCTTGCTCAAAAATCGCCTTAACCCATGTTAGAAATGTCCAAAATTACAAAAATTGTCGGAACCCTCTGTTTTGTAATCTATCCGGTGCTTTTGCTTCTGCGGCTCACTAAGCCGCATCTGTGGTTACCGCTTCTGCGATGAAGCTGCCGCTTCTGCGGCTATTGACGCTTCTGCGATGGAGCCTGCCCCTTCGCGTTCCGCTTCTGCGATCACAAAGCCCTTTCTGCGGCTTTGCAGATGCGGCAAAATCTCCGCAGCTCCGCACACTGCCTTGCCAGCCCCTCCCCACTTTTGCGCTTGCCCAGCTCGCTTCTGCGAGCTCGCACCTGTGAAAACATGTCCGCAGGTGCGATTACACCAGAAGGCAAAATTTTCAAATTTTTCCTTAAGTCCAAATTTGATCCGTTAACCATCCGAAACTCACCCGAGGCTCTCGGGACCTCAACCAAATACACCAACAAATCCTAAAATATCATACGAACTTAGTCGAAACCTCAAATCACATCAAACAATGCTAAAACTACGAATCATACCCCAATTTAAGCTTAAGGAACTTACGAATTTTTAACTTTTACATTTGATGCCGAAACCTATCAAATCAAATCCGATTGACCTCAAATTTTGCACACAAATCATAAATGACATAACAAACCTAGTTAAATTTTCAGAATCGGATTCTGACCCCGATAACAAAAAGTCAACTCCCTGATCAAACTTCCAAACTAAAATTTCTATTTTAGCCATTTCAAGCCTAATTTAACTATGGACTTCCAAATAATTTTTCGGACACATTCCTAAGTCCAGTATCACCATACGGACCCACCGAAACTGTTAAAATATGAATTCGGGTTCATTTGCTCAAAATATTTACCGGAGTCAACATAAGTGAGTTTCAAAGTACAAATTCACATTTTTATCAATTCTTCACTTAAAAGCTTTCCGAAAAAATATACGGACTGCGCATGCAAGTCGAGGAATGCTAAGTGGTGTTAATCAAGCTCTTAGATCACAGAAATGAATATTAAATTTAAAGATAATCTTTCAAGTCATTACATTCTCCACCTCTATATAAACGTTCGTCCTCGAACGAAATTAGAAACAGTACCTGAGCTGGTGAAAAGGTGTAGGTATCTACTCCGCATGTCCGACTCGGACTCCCAGGTAGATGCTTCTATCGGCTGACCTCTCCATTGTACTCGAACTGATGAATAACTCTTAGACCTCAACTGTCGGACCTGCCGGGCTAGAATTGCTATCGGCTCCTCCTCATAAGTCAAATCCTTGTCCAGTTGGACTGAGCTGAAATCTAACATATGGGACGAATCACCATGATATTTTCGGAGCATAGACACATGGAACACCGGGTGAACTGCTGATAAACTAGGTAGTAGTGCAAGCCTGTAGGCTACTTCACCCACCCTTTCAAGAATTTCAAAGGGTCCGATATACCTAGGGCTCAACTTGCTCTTCTTTCCGAACCTCATTACACCCTTCATAGGTAAAACCTGGAGCAATACTCTTTCTCCAACCATGAATGAAACATCACGAACTTTACGGTCGGCATACCTCTTTTGTTACGGTCGGCATAACTCTTTTGTCTAGACTAAGCTGTGCGAAGTCGATCTTGAATAACCTTGATCTTATCCAAGGCATCTTGTACCAAATCGGTACTCTCCCGGTTTAAACTAGCCAATGGGCGAACGACATAGCCTCCCGTATGATGCTTTATATGGAGCCATATGAATGCTTGACTGGTAGCTATTATTATAGGCAAACTCTGCAAGTGGCAAAAACTGATCCCAAGAACCTCTAAAGTCTATAACACAAGCGTGAAGCATATCTTCTAATATCTGAATAGTGCGCTCTGACTGTCCGCCTGTTTGTGGGTGAAATTTTGTACTCAACTCAACCTGCATGCCTAACGTATGTTGTACAGCTCTCCAGAAATGCGAGGTGAACTGCGTACCTCGATCAGAAATGATAGACATAGGCACACCGTGAAGGCGTATAATCTCACGGATGTAAATCTCCGCTAACCGCTCTGAAGAATAGGTAACTACAAATGGAATGAAATGTGCTGATTTGGTCAACCTGTCCACAATAACCCATACTGCATCAACTTTCTTTGAGTCTGTGGAAGCCCAACAACAAAATCCATAGTGATACGCTCCCACTTCCACTCAGTAATTTCTAACTTCTGAAGCAAACCACCAGGTCTCTGATGCTCGTACTTGACTTGCTGATAATTTAGACACCGAGCTACATATGTAACTATATCATTCTTCATTATCCTTCATCAATAATGTTGCCGCAAATCTTGATACATTTTGGCGGCACCCGAATGAATAGAATACCGGGAACTGTGGGTCTCCTCAAGAATTAATTCACGAAGCCCATCCACATTAGGCACACAAATATGATCCTGCATCTGCATAACTCCATATTCCCCCACAACAACCTGTTTGGCATCACTGTGCCGCACCGTGTCCTTAAGGACAAACAAATGAGGATCATCATATTGCCACTCTCTGATGCGCTCATATAAAGAAGACTGAGCGACTGTGCAAGCTAGAACCTGACAGGGCTCTGAAACATCTAACCTCACGAACTGATTGGCCAAAGTTTGAATATCTGCGGCTAATGGCCATTCACCAATCGGAATATACGCAAGGCTGGCCATACTCACAACCTTTCTATTCAAAGCATCGGCTACCACATTGGCCTTTCCGGGATGATACAAAATGGTAATATCATAGTCTTTCAACAACTCCAATCATTTCATCTGCCTCAAATTGAGATCTTTTTGTTTGAACAGATATTGTAGACTACGCTGATAAGTGAATACCTCACACAAGACACAGTAAAGGTAGTGCCTCCAAATCTTCAGCGCATGAACAATGGCTGCCAATTCTAATTCATGAACATGGTAATTCTTTTCATGAACCTTCAACTGTCGCGACGCATATGCAATCACTCTGCCATCCTGCATTAATACTGCACCAAGCCCAATGCGAGATGTATCACAATACACCGTATAAGATCCTGAACCTGTGGGCAATACCAATACTGGTGCCGTAGTCAAATAAGTCTTGAGCTTATAAAGGCTCAACTCACACTCGTCTGACCATCTGAATGGGGCACCCTTCTGGGTCAATTTGGTCAATGGAGATGCTATAGATGAAAACCCCTCCACAAATCGATGATAATAACCTGCCAAACTTAGGAAACTCCGGATCTCTGTAGCTGAAGTAGGTCTAGGCCAATTATGAACTGCCTCAATCTTCTTAGAATCTACTTTTATGCCTTCTGTCGATACAACATACCCCAAAAGGCAACTGAGTCTAAACAAAATTCACATTTTGAAAATTTGGCATATAACTGATTATTTTTCAAAGTGTGAAGCACAATCCGAAGATGCTGCTCATGCTCCTCTCGACTGCTGGAGTAAATCAAGATATCATCAATGACTACAACCACAAAAGAATCCAAATAGGACTTGAACACCCGATAAATCAAATCCATAAATGCTATTGGGGTATTTGTCAGCCCAAATGACATCACTAGGAATTCGTAATGCCCATACCGAGTCCGAAAAGCTGTCTTAGGAACATCAGATGCCCTAATCTTCAATTGATGGTAACCAGACCTCAAATCGATCTTTGAAAATACCTTGGAAACTTGAAGCTGATCGAATAAGTCATCAATTCTTGGCAACAGATACTTGTTCTTGATAGTAGCCTTGTTCAACTGCCAATAATCTATACTTATCCGCAAAACCATCTTTCTTCTTTACAAATAACACTGGTGCATCCCAGGGCGAGACACTAGATCTAATAAATTTGTGATCAAGCAAGTCCTGTCCTTCAATTTCTTTAGCTCCGGTGGGGTTATATGGTATGGTGGAATAGAAATGGTATGGGTGCCTGAAACCAAATTAATACAGAAGTCAATATCTCTGTCGGGTGGCATCCCCGATAAATCTGCAGGAAATACATCTGGAAACTCACAGACAACTAGGACGGAACCCATGGAAGAAATATCCGCACTAGAATCGCGAATATATGCCAAATAAGATTGACAACCCTTCTCTACCATATGTCGAGCCTTCATGTAAGAGATAACCCTGCTGGTAAAATGGGCAGGAATTTTTTTCCACTCTAATTGAGGCAACCCCGGCATGGATAAGGTAACCATTTTGGCGTGACAATCCAATATAGCATGATAAGGTGACAACCAATCCATACCCAAAATGATATTAAAATCAACCATATCAGTAGTAGAAGATCCACGCTAGTCTCAAGACTCCCAATAGTAACCATACATGAACAATATACATGATCTACCACGACAGCCTCTCCCACCAGTGTGGACACACACACTGGAGCACTCAGAGAATCACGAGGCACAACCAGATATGAAGCAAAATAGGAGGACACATAAGAATAAGTAGATCCTGGATCAAATAGAACTGAAGCATCTCTATGGCAAACTGGAACAATACCTGTGATCACGGCATAAGATGAATCGGCCTCAAGCCTGACTGGAAAAGCATAAAATCGGGACTGGGCTCCACCACTCTGAACCACGTCCCTGGGACGACCTCTAACTGGCTGGCCTCTACCTCTAACAACCTGACCTCTACCTCTAGCTGTCTGACCCCTGCCCCTAGCTGGCTGGGTGAGTGGCGGAATAACTGGTGCTGGAATCATAGCACGAGAACCCAGCTGCTGCATGCTGCCCCGAGACCTGGGGCAAAATCTAGCAATGTGCCTCAGATCACCACAAGTATAATAGGATCTCAGGTTTTGTGACTGCTGACCCTAGAACTGGCTGTGTCGACCTGGATAACCATTCTGATGACTCTGGTCGGAGGTGCACTAATAGGAGCTGGTGGTGCACAGTAAGCTAGCTGGTTGGAATGAGACATATGAGGGCCGCGACCACCTAAAGCACTATGGGATGCCTGGAGTGCTAAATGAAATGGCCTGGGAGGATGGCCTCTACCAAAATTACCCATGTCTTCATACGAGGCACCACTAAACCCACCGAACTGACGAGGCCTCTTATCAGACCCCTAACCTCTCTCCTATGCAAGAACCATCTCGATCCTCCTAGCAAAATTAGTAGCTGCCTGAAAGGGAATCTCACTTTCGGCCTCCTTGGCCATCTGAAGCCTGATAGGGTGAGTGAGTCCATCAATAAACCTCCTCACTATCTCTCCCTCAGTAGAAAGTAAAAGGGGAGCATGATAGGCTATATCCACAAAACGGGTCTCGTACTGAGTAATAGCATACCGCCCTGCTGGAGACGCTCAAATTGCCTACGGTAATCCTCTCTCAATATGATAGGGAGAAACTTATCTAGAAATAGCCGTGAGAACTGCTCCCAAGTCAATGCAGGCGACCCAGCTAGTCTAGTCAATATATAATCTCTCTACCACCTCTTGGCGGAACTCGTCATCTGAAATACAGTAAAATTGACCTCATTGGTCTCAACTATACCCATGTTCCGCAACACCTCATGACAGCGGTCAAGATAATCTTGTGGGTCATTAGAAGGTGTACCACTGAAGTGAACTGGAAAGAGCTTAGTAAACTTGTCCAAACTCAATAAAGCCTCAAAAGACATGGCAGACCTATCACCGGCCTGTGCCGCAACAACTGGCTGAATTGCCCCAACTGGAAGGGCTGTTGGAGCCAGATACTAGGGAGCCATTTTCTCCAGAGCGGGAGTAGTGGGAGTCTATGACGGCTGGTGCTACTGGAAATGTACCACTCTAGGCCATGCCCTCCATAAGACTCACCAAACGGACTAAAGCGTCCTGAAGCACTGGAGAAGCTATGAATCCTTTCGGGACCTGAACTGGTCCAACAGGTACAGTCTGAACTGGAACCTCCACTCAAAAATCCACCCGGGGTTCTACAACAGGTGTTGTTGCTCGAGCTCTAGACTGAGCTCTACCCTTGCCTCTACCTCGGCCTCTGGCGCAACCTCGGACTCGGCCTCTGCGACTGATCATAGTTGCCACCGGGAGCTCTGGTCCCTGTCTGTCGGTAGATGTATTATGTGTTCTCACCATCTACGAGATAATAAGAATAGAATGATTCAATCATCAATGATAGAATAAAATCGCACGACAAAATAAGAAAGAATTGATATTGTTCCTAAACTTCATAGCCTATGAAAGATAAGTACAGACGTCTCCGTACCGATCCTTCAGACTCGACTAAGCTTGCTCATGACTCTTGAGACCTAAGTAACCTAGTGCTCTGATACCAACTTGTCACGACCTGAAATTCTCACCTTCAGGACCGTGATGGCGCCTGCCATTTCACTAGCTAGGCAAGCCAACGTTAAAATAATCGTAACCCTTTTTTTTAAAACAAATCAAATTAAACGAAAGTCAATTACTGAAATAAAGTACGGAAGACCATAACAAACGAATCATCCAAATACATCCCCGAATCTGGTGTCACAAATGTACGAGCTACTAGAATAATACAAATATAGGTCTGAATAAAATTCAAGTTGTTTGAAAGATAATACACAACTAAGATAAGATAGAAGGGGACTCCAGAACTGCGAACGTTGTGCAGTTATACCTCAAGTCTTCTCTGGGTAGCTGAATCCGAACAAGTCTATGGTACGCCGTTGGGACCAACTCCAAAATCTGCACAAGAAGTGCAAAGTGTAGTGTGAGTACAACCGACCCCATGTACTTCGTAAGTGTCGAGCCTAATCTCGACAAAGTAGTGACGAGACTATGATAAGACACGTACATAAACAACTTGTACAAGCATATACAAATAAAAAGCAACAATAACACAATAATTAATAATTTATAAATTTGGGAGGGAACATGCGAAGGGGAATGATATAGAAATTTCAGCAGGAGCAGTATCACGTAGCAATCAATTAATTCATCAACAATAAAATGAGCAACTGATAATATGTGAATGGAACGGCACCACCCTTCGTGCTTTTACTCTCATTCTTCTCATGAATTTATAAATAAATAATAAGATTGGCACGACATCATCCTTCGTGCTTTAACTCTCTTCTGGCACGACATCACCCTTCATGCTTTTACACTCTTTGAAAATGGCACGGCATCACCCTTCGTTCTTTTACACTCTTTCTTACCATGATAAGGATATTATAAATAATATAAATGGCACGACATCACCCTTCATGCTTTTACACTCTTTGAAAATGGCACGGCATCACCCTTCGTTCTTTTACACTCTTTCTTACCATGATAAGGATATTATAAATAATATAAATGGCACGACATCACCCTTCGTGCTTTCACACTCCTCCTTACCATGAAAATAATAATATAAATTCGGAAGAGTATTAAAATGGGGGGGATATATACTTATCAATCAATTCAATACTAGAATACCGACCTCACCTTCCAAAATATTCAACAATAATTAAATTATCAATAATTTCATGAAAAATGATCAAATAAAAATAAAAATAACTTAAGCAGGGATATCTTAATTAAATAGGAAATTATTCACAATAAACAAATTTCACCCGCATGTTTTGACTCAACCACAATGCATAAGTACTCGTCACCTCACATATACGTTGTACCCGCACATTAAATCAAGTAGCAAATACACAAACAAGTCCTACTCCCTCAAGTTAAGGTTAACCAAGACACTTACCTCGCTTTGCAACCAACTCAAGATTCCAATAAACCTTTGCCTCGCGAATTGGTGTATGAATATCTCGAATCTAGTCACAAACAATTCAATATACTCAACACGAATTATAGAAACTAATTCTATATAAAAATACTAAATTTTCCAATCAAAGTCCAAAATTCAATTTAAAAAATCAACAGTGGGACCCACATCTCGAAACCCAATAAAAGTTATAAAATATGAATGCCCATTCAACCACGAGTCCAACCATATAAATTTTACCAAATTCCGATATCAACTCGACCTTCAAATTCCCAAATTTTAGTTTTAAATCCCTAGGCCCAAATCCTCGAATTTCACCTCAAAAACACATAATCTAGTCGAAATACTCGATGATAATTCAATGTTATTGACTAACAATGATCACAAGTGACTTATCTCATGTTTTCCATGAATGCTTGCTCAAAAATTGCCTCAACCCGTGTTGGAAATGTCCAAAATGACAAAAATTGTCGGAACCCTCTGTTTTGTAATCTGTCCCGTGCTTTCGCTTCTGCGGCTCACTAAGCCGCTTCTGCGGCGAAGCTGACGCTTCTGTGGCTATTTACGCTTCTGTGGAATTCAGTCCGCTTCTGCGGACATGCTTCTACGAAGAAGCTGTCCGCTTCTGCGATGGAGCCTGCCCCTCTGCGTTCCGCTTATGTGATCACAAAGCCACTTCTGGGGCTTCGCAGATACGGCAAAATCTCTGCACCTGCGCACATTGCCTTGCTAGTCCCTCCCCGTTTCTGCGCTTGCCCAACTCGCTTCTGCGAGCTCGCACCTGCGAGAGAATGTCCGTAGGTGCGATTACACCAGAAGGCAAAATTTTTAGATTTTTCCTTAAGTCCAAAATTCGATCCGTTAACCATTCGAAACTGACCCGAGGCCCCCGGGACCTCAACCAAATACACCAACAAGTCCTAAAATATCACACCAACTTAGTTGAAATCTCAAATCACATCATACAATGCTAAAACCACGAATCATACCTCAATTCAAGCTTAAGGAACTTAAGAATTTTCAACTTCTACATTCGATGTCGAAACCTATCAAATCAAGTTCGATTGACCTCAAATTTTGCACACAAGTCGTAAATGACATAACGGATCTATTTAAATTTTCAGAATCGGATTCCGACCCCGATATCAAAAAGTCAACTCCCAGGTCGAACTTCCAAACTTAAATTTTTATTTTAGCCATTTCAAGCCTAAGTTAACTACAGACTTCTAAACAATTTTTCGGACAAGCTCCTAAGTCAAAAATCACCATACGGACCCACCAGAACCGTCAAAATATGGATCCGGGTTCGTTTGCTCAAAATGTTGACCGGAGTCAACTTAAGTGAGTTTCAAAGTACAAATTCACATTTTATCAATTTTTCACATAAAAGCTTTCCGAATAAATATACGGACTGCATACGCAAGTCGAGGAATGCTAAGTGGTATTATTCATGGTCTTAGATTACAGAAATGAATATTAAATTTAAAGATAACCTTTCGGATCATCACATTCCTCGTCAAATATCAAGATTTTTGTATGCTCTAAGCAAACATAAGTTGTTTACATGATTAATCGATTATTTCACGAAAGAATATTTAAGGATTTAAATAAAAAAAAATTCTAAAAAACTTGAAGCGTCGGCCCGCCTTAGCCCGCGACCCTCTTATGGCTGGGTTGGGCTGGCCATTTTAAGCCCATTCATATTGTGGACTGTCCCGTCTTCGCCCACCAAATAGTAAAGCTCACGAGACTTGTGCTGGGCTGGGCACTGCTCTAACCAAAATGTTTGCCATATTTTTATCTAGAGAAAAAGAAGTCGTTTGCACACACACTCCTTTTCCCTTGCCATACGCTCATCTTTCGGAGTCAAGTAACTCTCGAATGAATAAATTAGTCTGTGGTGTTGCTTTCTGTTTTACTAATTACATGTGTACAAATATAAA
>AWOL01S0049090.1:4212-30290 GCA_000715115.1 Nicotiana otophora | reverse complement strand
GAGTTATGGCTCATCATTGAGGGATGCTGGGGATCTTTCACAGGCACAGGTATGTTTGTATTACTATTACATTTAAATTTGTTTTTATCTCATTGATTAGCCATAAATATGTTTATGTTTTTTTTATTAAGGCTTCATCCTCGCCCGTCACGGAGGCCACTTTGTGCGATACTGACCTGGCTGCGCCGGATGATTATATTCAGGAGCCCGACGAGACCATGGTAAAATAATTTAAATTTTTGTGACTTAACACGTACATTACAAATATATATTTTCATATACTGAAATATCTTATTATTCTATATGTTACTGGTGGACATGCGACCCCTTCTACCGAGCCTGCCAGCCCTACTGACGATCGTGCTGCAGCGCATCCTTCGATAAAGAGGCAACGTGATGAGGATGATCCTGATAGCGTAGCCGGGCAGGATGGGATGCGCCTCAGGCCAACGGCTGCATTAAAGCATACAAGATGTGGGACACATTGATTGTTTTTGTATTTTATGTACATATGACATTCAGTAAATAATTGCAACAATTTTTATTGTTTACATTATATGCGCATTATATTTTTATTTCTCCGATTCTTCGTTATTTTAATATTACAACACAAACACAAATATAGCAACTTAACATAAATTAAATTCAGTACAACTAATGAAAATACATGACACGAAAAACATAAAGATAAAATACTATACTCAACACATACATGTGTTTGTTTAGTCACTACCGCCTATTATTCTCTGCTTCAACCACTTAAATTTCTCTTCCATTTTTATTTTTTTCTTCCTACGCCTCTTTTAGTTTCTCCTGCAATGTCGCAATTTCTCGTTGCATTTCAGAGATCTGGCGTTGGTATTCACTGTTCATATTCCAAACATACTGCAAACATGATTTATAGTATTCCTGGTCAATGGGTTCATCATACCATTCCTCAAACATACAATGATTTCCGTCATTGCGTTCAAACTTGTATAGACACATCCAGTATCTGTGCCCAACATTACCATCGGACCAACATGCCTACATAATCGCACGTTTGCCACAATAGCACCTTGGTTGGTCATTGCGTCCAGACATTTGTTAATGCAAGAGAAATGAAAAATGTATGGAAAGTTTTGCTATTTGTTTTGGTTAAGCGCAGATAATAACTAAAATGCGCTAGTTATTTATAGGCAAGACAACCCACATAACGTAGTATTGAACCGCACTATGCTTTGCGTGTTAAAGATTCTTTCAGGTACAATACAACTTTTCTAGAAGATAGCTTTTGCAGGCAAGCAGCTTTTCAGGTCGACAAGACAACACACATAACGTAGTATTTAACCACGCTATGTTTCGCGTGTTAAATATTATTTTCGGTACAATACAGCTTTTTCAGAAGATAGCTTTTGTAGGCGAGCATCTTTTTCAGGTCGACAAGACAACACACATAACGTAGTATTTAACCGCGCTATGCTTCACATGTTAAAGATTCTTTCGGGGTACAATACAGCTTTTTCAGAAGATAGCTTTTGCAGGCGAGCAACTTTTTCAGGTCGACAAGACAATTGTTTTAAAAAAAAATGGGTTTATGTTAGATTGATGTACTGAAGTATTAATGTTAAATATCAATAAAATTTAACAGCAATAGAAATATAATTTTATTTCATACATTCTGCAAGATAACCAAGTACATACACTTATTACAATCACATTATGGAAACAAAACACTATGTGTATCCTTGATAGTTGGGCATATTAGATGAACTTCTACCAGGAGCTGGATTACCACTGCCACCCAAACCAGCTGAAGGACATTTACGACGGTCGTGTCCTGTTTGCGACCATATTCCACATTTGCATGCATAAACAATATTACCAACATCTATCTAGTTCCGTATACGCATTCTTTTTTGTACTAGTCGCTGATGCAAAAACTCCTTGTTACATACCATTTTAAATGATTCTGGCGGCCAATAATGCCCAACACCCACTGGCTGCAACTGCCCACTATAGTTGTTTAAGTATGAAGCAACACTATATTCTTTATCAACGTAGTTAGTTGGCCCTAAACCTGTATGTTGAAAGTACTTGATGGCATGTGAGCACGACATGTGATAGATGGACCATTTCCCACAAGAGCATAACCTTCTGGATTCATTTACTGTGTGTGTATTATTCCCCCGGTTATGATGGATAGCGGTGCGAACTTCAAAAATATTTTGCTCGTTGGAATACTGCAAAAATGAATGCCAATGTGCTCGCTTCCTGTATTTCTCAAATCTTTTCATTGGTATTGGCATAAATTCAACACCCATTTTCATCAATGACGATGCACATGTAGCCCTTACAACAAACCTCTCCGCCATCAGCTTGAATGGCATCCGCACCATGGTAGTGACAGGCAATCCTCGTACAGACTTCAATAACCCGTTGAAAGACTCTAACATATTTGTAGTCAGAATTCCCCATCTTCTGCCACCATCTGCATGCAAAGTTCAAGTGTCAAGCTCATGTCGCATCAACCAACGATAGTCTCCCTCGTCTTCCTGCCTAATAGATTCCATGCGCCTCCTGAATTTATACTCTTGGTGATCTGTTGCAGCCATGCATATTAAATCATACAAATCCTGTTGGGATATGCCTTCTAGAAATTGGCCTTCAGGTGCCTCACACAGTAATGGTGGCAGGCATACGATTCCTACCATGCACGCAAATTCTATATAGAACTAAAAATACCACCATGCCCATCAGATATTAGACAAATACCTGAACGCTGTTTGATAACGTGCTCTTTCCAGTGGTTCAAAATAAGTGTCCACGTCTCTTGGCTTTCATTGGCACAAATAGAAAAAGCTAAGGGAAATATACTTCCATTAGCATCTACTGCAACGGAGATCAACAACTTAATATCAAACTTTCCATAGACATGAGTGTCGTCTATGGATATTACCGGCCGGCAATGCACAAAACCATCAATTGCTGGTTTAAATGCCCAGAACATGTATCTGAATATATATTCTGGTATTCCCGGACTCTGCTCAAGCTTCCATTCAACAACAGTCCCGGGGTTAAAGTGTTGCAATGCGGCCATGTACCTGGGTAGAGATGAAAATGACTTATCCCATTTACCATAAACAATTTCAAATGCATGTTTGCGCCCAAGAAATGCCTTTCTTTTGGTAATGGTTCACCCATATTCCTGGCGGACGGATGTAATACACTCTTTGATATTGTACCTTATGGACGCTTCAATGTGTGGAATCAAGACAAGAGAAATCAAGTCAACATCCAAGTTGAAGTAATTCCCACTGAATATGTCCATTTCACAATTATGGGTGCTAATGTATTTACCCACAACCCAAATATTTGTTTTCTTCTTATTCACATGCAGCATCCAATTACAACCCGTAAACCATCTACGACAAACAACCTTTTATACATCCGGAGTTGACTCCCATACCATCATCTCATGATACTCTTTTACGCAGTACATTTTCACCGCCCTGCGTAGGCGCGTTTTATCAGAAAAAAGCATGCCTTTTGACCGCACTATTGGTCTAGACTCATCCCACATTGTTGTTTGAATTTCATCAGTATCCCTTGTGAGGTCATCCACATCCGGCATACTTGGCAAATGATCAAGGTAGGAAATCTCCCTTGAATGAAACGGTACGTGGGACTCGTACACTCTTGGTCTAACGGGGGGTGGAGCATGCTCCCTCGTCAAATCAGGTTCAGCATTCTCTTCCTCCTCATCATCACCCTCATCAGGGAAGGGTGTGTCATCTACGGACTCATCGACATTGTTGTCATAATCACTGTTCTCTTCCTAACTCTGTGCATCTGCCAGATCCCGATTAAATATGTTGTCTTCGGGCAATTGAGTCAGGACATGACGTTCAAGTTGCTCGTTTTCATTACACAACCAACAAAATAATGAGTTACTCAAATTGACAAATACTTTACATATAGCTATATCACTTCACTTACAAATTATAATGTGTTGACATCCCATGATGGACATCATCCTGTTGGTGATGACTCCCGGATGGACCACCATGATCCAACACACCAGAACTACGCATATTCCAACTGAGCGTTGGTTTATAACTTATAAAATTCATATCTGGCCGGTACACCCTATGGAATATATGAGTGTGAATACAAATTCAATATAGCAAAAATAAACATCGTAACACAAAGGAAAATTGAAGTTTACCACTCGTCTTGTGGATCATGTAAAGTAGGAGAGAAATTATTTTCTCGCTCCTCATTCACCCGTGGATATAAGTTTAGATCAGGCCAAACTCTTTCAGCCGGAACCTGTTCGGCTAAAACTGCTCCAAAATAACCATCCGATGACTAAGGGATATCCCTGCTTTGCGCAACCTTATTATTGCGAACGTCTTCAGCCTTGATGTATATTTCCAACATTTTTATCAAAAGAAATTCCCGGTATTCATCCGGAGTCCTCAAAAATCACTCAGAGTTTCATCATCCTCGATGTTAAACTCAATATAACAAGCAATCCCTTACGAAGTGACAAAATATGGATTTCTTCCGGTTACTTTAAGGTTCACCGAATGTTTGTTCACACTCATTTTTTTACATAACAACGATACCAATCTATCATACTCCATTGTAAGTGGTAACTTAATATGATACTGTGGAGATAAACTATAGCTTATTGAGTTATTTGTCGCCACAACCTCACCTCCCCAATATAATGAAACCCTAATTCTCCGTTCTTCATACATTATGACAAAATGCAAAATAAATTAACGAAGAAAAATTTAACAAGACTTGAGAATTTTTCTGAATGAATTTTTACAAAATCCTTAACGTCTTTAAATAAGGCAATGCCCAATCCGGGGCGTCGAATAGTTTGAGGTGTAGCGCCTTAAATAAGGGCGCTATACCCATTTGAATTATTGTTATGTCAGTTAAGCACAAAATAATTATTGGTGGGCCTACAAAATATGTATAGCGCCTTAATAAATGGCGCTATACTTTCCCGTCTTATCAAATTCAAGTATAGCGCCCTTTAAAAGGGCGCTATATGTATTTTGGTCATTAACCCTTTTTTCACCTATTTTGTGTCTTGAGTCAAAAAATATATTATTTTGGTTCCGGACTCTGCATTACAATCCCTACATAATTAATGTTTGAATCAAACTAGATGATTTAAAATATAAAGAGTTAAACACACCAAAAGTTTAAGAAAAATTAACATATAATTTATATACATAAAAAGAAAAAAGAAGAACCAATTCAACGCAATGTACTTTTCAAACGAATAAATATCAAATGATACCCTGCGGATAAAGGTAATTTCGCCACTTCTAGTAAAAACACTATGCAAAAATAGTGAAGGGGCATAGATTCAAAATTATAAGCCTTCTATAAGATCTCTTCAAACTTTCTCCTAGACAACTCTGTAATCATTTACATTTTATCGGATTTAAATTCATAAAATAATTTGGACCATATTAAGTTCAAGACACTAATCCAAATAAATAGTGTGGCTAGTAAATTGGGCCAATTATTTGTCACGCCCCGACCTCGGGGAGCGCGACCGTTGCTCAACCGAGATACCCCGGTTAAGCAAGCCTGTTAGATGCCTTCTACCCAGCCTTGCCCATCAACAATGTAAGAACCAATACAAGTGATAGACATGAGAAGAGTCAATTGTTCCGCATTCTTTTTCTATTACTAAAGGATATTCATTTTTTTGATTTCCAAAATATTACAAGTTTATGGATATGATTAAAAAAACATGTTTGCCCAAATGCCAACACTTACTAGTTTAATGCCCCACATCATATACTACCCATAACCTGTCTACGAATTCTCTAAGTACAATAGAAGAGTAGTATGGATGTGTCAGTGATAAGGCCTCGGCTATCCTCAAAATGTAACGTACAACGTCAAATGACATGAAGCCCAGAATAGAGTAGGGCTCACCAAAATCAGCTAAATAGAGAGTAACTGCTAACGAGGGTCAAAACCACCTGCATTCATTGAAGATGCAGCACTCCCGACAAAAGGGACATTAGTACATATGGAATAGTACTAGTATGTAAAGTTAAATGTCCACTTTCAAAATTGAATGCCAATATAAGAAAAGGGAAGACCATATAAACAACAAGTCACAATCAACAATATCCAAATGCCCAGTTAAGACATACCAATTTTTAAAATACGAAAATAATATATGTTTTTGGTTAGGAGATCATTGGTATCGATATACCACCGTGGTTTTAGCACGGAGTCCGATCACGCCCGATCGGCTAGGCCATCTCCCCACGAACAATGTGGTTTGACATGTGGTGCGAAAGAAAGGTGTTACCAAGAGTAGTACCACCATGTGCGCAACATGGCGTCCGATCTCTACCCAATCGGCTAGGCCGCCTTCCTACATATGCCGTGTGGGTTAGCTTTCCAATTCACAGCTAATATCAACCTCATCCCAATTAAGGGGAATAACCACAATCACGTCAATATTTCAATATTGTCACGACCCAAAATCCATTATAGGTTGTGATGGCGCCTAACATCCTCTGTCAGGCAAGCCAACAATAATTAATTAACTTAATTACTCATTTTAGTATTTGAAATCACAATTTCCTTCAATTTAATAATAAAAGATGGACTTTACAGAGTAAATAAAAAATATTTTCACAATTTCAATACCAAACAACCCATAATCACTCCAAAACCTGGTCTCACAAGTGCATGAGCATCAACTAGGAAGTAAAATAAAATACAGCATCTGTTCGAAATACAAATTGGACAAGAAAAATATAAATACTATGAAGGAGACTCTACTAGTTGCGGATCGTAGTATAGAATGCAGCTCACCTAATTCCTCGCAATAACCGCGCCTCTACGCCCACAAAGCCACTAGACATATATGTACTCACACAAAAATGTGCAGCAAGTGTAGTATGAGTACGTAAATCAACGCGTACCCAGTAAGTATCCCGTCTAACATCGAAGAAGTAGTGACGAGGGGTCGACTCCGACACTTATTACAGGCTAACAATAAATGCCGATATTATACTTAAGCATGGATTGTATGAAATACTGTAAACTCAATAACAAGAAGTGAGTGGGCAATTCTTTTATTAATAGGATATTTCTTTCCAAACTTATTCTCGTCATTTAAAAATTTATACCTCAAGCCAAAGAAGCAATATCAATTATATTTGGTTCCAAAGATTTATCATGCGGAAATTATGCCGAGGTCGTACGGCCCGATCTAACATAATATTTAAACTGTGCATTGCCGAGAGTCGAAAGACACGAATCATAGATGCATCTATCTGCTATCGAGGCATTCGGCCCGCTCCACAAAAGAGAAAAAACACATTAAACAACCAATTCAAGATTTATTAAAGGGCAAATATTCCAAGAATTTGAAATTCCCATTTAACGGTCAAGTAAATGAAGTTTAACCATTTTACAATTCCTTTATCGAATTTCTAAATGTTTTAAACAATTAAATTAACAAGCAGGGCGCAACATCGCAAGTACAATATGATATGGGTCCTAGATTACACAGACAAAAGCATAATAGTAGCTACGCACGGACTCTCGTCACCTCGTACGTACGTAGCCCCCACAAATAGAAGCACATAATGATTTGATTCATCTATGGGGTTAATTCCCTCTTACAAGGTTAGAAAGGAGACTTACCTCGCTCCAAAATTCCATAACCGGCTCTCAAGCCCTTCCAACAACTCAAACCGATGCTCATCGCATCAAAACTAGTCAATAAATGTGCAAATCCATAAATGTATACTCTAATACTTATTATAATTCAATTTACAACAATTTCCAACTCCGCTCGACAAGTCGATAAAAATCACCCTCTGGCCCACGTGCCCGGATTCCGAAAATTTTCAAAGATAAACGTTACCTATAACCCCACGAACTGAAATATATAATTTATTCTCAATTCCACATCCAAATTCGTGGTCAAAATCCAAAAACACTAATTCCTAGGTTTCTCTTCAAAATCCCAAATTCCTACAATTTTTCATGCTTGAATCCATATAAAAATTATGTATTTAACTCACAATGTGAAGAAATCACTTACCCCATTATAGTTGATGAAGATGGCACTCCAAAAGTGCTCCAAAATCGGCTCTCATGGACGAAATGAAGTGAAATTGAGCCAATCCCTCGTTTTAAAGAAACACACTGCCCAACCCGACCTTCGCACTTGGGGTCCAATATCCACTCCTGTGGCTCCGCAGGTGCGGTCCAAATTCCTCTCCTGAGATCCACACTGCCCAGCCAAGAACTCGTACCTGCGGAAGTCTTTTCGCTTCTGCGGGCATCGCATGTGCGACCTGCTCTCGCGCATCTGTGCAATTATATGCACCGGTGACAGCTGCCTCGCTCTTGCGCACTCGCATATGCGCTTCTCCAGTCCGATTATGCGGCTCCCCTAGCTCCAGTCCATTCTCGCTTCTACGAGAAATTCACCGCACCTGCGATCTTGCACCTGCGGCCAAAGTCACGCAGGTGCGATTACACCAGAAGCATTAAGCTTCAGAAATTCTTAAGTCCAAAAATTGATCCATTAACCTTCCGGAATCCACTCGAGACCCCCGGGACCTTAACTAATTATACCAACGCGTCCCAAAACACATTACGAACTTAGTCGAGCCTTCGAATCATATCAAACAATGCTAAAACCATGAATCGCACCCCAATTCAAGCTTAATGAACTTTAGAACTTCAAACTTCTACCTTCGATATCGAAACCTATCAAATCACATCCGATTGACCTTAAATTTTGCACACAAGTCATAATTGACATTACGAACCTACTCCAACTTCCGGAATTAGAATCCAACTTCGATATCACAAAGTCCACTCCCGGTAAAACTTTCTAAAAACCTTCAAATTTTCTTTTTCACCAAATGACCCCGAAATGACCTACGGACCTCCAAATCCACTTCCGGACGCGCTCCCAATACTAAATCACTATACGGATCTATTCCCAGAATTGAAATCCCAAATGGACATTGATAAACATTGAAATACACCTCAACCCAATATTTATGAAGTTCTTCCAAAATGCCCAACTTCCACAATAGGCACCGAAACGCTTCCGGGTCATCCAAAACCTGATCCGGACATATGCTCAAGTCCAAAATCATTATACGAACATGTTGGAACCTTCAAATCCCGATTCCGAAGTTGTTTACTTAAAAATCACATTTTAGTAAATTTTTCCAACTTAAAGTTTCTGAAATGAGAATTTTCTTTCTAAACCAACTCCCGATTCCCGAAATTCAATTTCGATCACACGTACAAGTCATAGTACCTGAAGTGAAGCTGCTCAGGGCCTCAAACCACTGAACGACGTGCTAAAGCTCAAAACGACCGATCGGGTCGTTATAAATATCATCCCAAACAAGGGGAATAATCACATTCTACCCCTACACCGGTACGTCTAGTTTCGGGTATGGGCCTTATGACTCACCCTTCCTCGGTTTTCTAATGATACTCCCAAAAATATTTTTGGTTTGCACACAAGGGAAACAAAAGCACAAATATATTTTATATTCACCTCATTACCTTTCACACTATATTTAGCCTTGTTAGGAGCTTCAACCATTCACAACATCATTATAATTTCATTGGCTCTTCTGACCATACTTATGATTCCTCATCCCAAGGCACGGTGGCCGTATCTTATATTCCACACTTTCAATTCTTTAGTTTCAAGGATCACCATTATAAATATCAACAAATATAATATTCTAGAAATCACCACTTTAGGTTATTTGCAATGAAGACTTTAAACACAATAAATTTCTTTCCAAGAAATGGAGTAAAATAGTTGGCAATCGAAGCACAAGTTAAAAGCATAAATGAATAACACATCATTTGATCTTGAAATATTTTTCTCAAAAAGGGCAATACACAATTTCAACTCATGAATATATATAAGAGCTAAAGACACATTGGAAACACTTACAAAACATTGCATTAGTTAAAACAACCACGTTTTGACACAAGTATAACTCTCATTATTGGCACGGTTGCCACACTTTCCATCTTCAAGCCCCTTATTTCACTTTCAAGCATCCTTATAGATTATAAACAACAAGACATTTTTATTCAAGACTTTAGATACACATTTAAGCAACTAACCAAATTAAGGGTCTTAAACATATGTGATTTCTTACACAATTCGACATGCTAGTTTTCATGCTTCAAATCATAACATATTAACGCACAACCCATGTTTAATCACCTTCTCAAATAGTAACTCAATAAAGAAGAACGTTTGGAATGCAATTTGAACGCATATATCTTTTGATACAAGGCTTGTTCGGAATAATCAATTTATAATGAGTAACACGGGACTTACAAGGCCATTGTGGGGTTCAATTCTAAAAGAGGATTTTATCCAACATACCTTGTTTGATCTTTCCCTAAGTTACTACAACGTCTCAACACTTCTAGCAATAACAATCTATAGGAAGATAACAAAAATCGGATAATAATTAGAAGGATTCACATGGTGTAACTCTCTTAGGAATTTTGTCAAACACCTAGTATGCAAAATGGACTACAAAGATCTACAATGGTAATCTCTTCCTTCCTCAACCAATTTCAACAAGAAACTACCCAAACTAGTTCATTAACCCCACATACTACAACCTATTGTCACATGCATGGCCTATTTCCAACCCCCACAATATACTAGAACTCATAACCTCTTGCATGAAAGCTTAGGAGTAGGACTTACCCGGATAGATGATAACCTAAAGATTGACTTCCTTGATTCTTGAAGGTTGGTGCAAGATTGGATGATTAAGATGTTTTATTTCCTCTTTATCTCTCTAAAATACTCTTACATCTCTCTAAAATCATCAAATAATCATTCTAAAATAAAATATGTCCCAAAGGCTATTTATTAAAATGGGATCGGGTTATAAAAATAGGAAAATGGATCCTCCGAACTCAGGTCTGCAATCGCAAAATGGACCGCATAACAAATATGCAACCCGCTAAATGGGCCGCGAAAATAATGCCAAGAACTGGGCTGCTCTGGACCGGTCTGCGACAAGTCTGCGGCCCATAGACCACTTATGCGGCCGCAGAATGGGCTGCAGAATCGCCCAACGAAATTTCCTCATGATAACTCTGCAACAGAAGTGCGGACCGCGAAACAGGTATGCGATCGCACAATGGGCAAACAACCCTCAAGATTCAACAACTTTCTGCTCAACTATGCGATGATTTTGAAGCCCGCAGAAATTGTTTTGCACCACAAAACCTCAAATATCTTAGGCTAGTCCATTTAATTGGACTACAAATTAAATGACAAGGACACTCCATTATCCCAAGGTCCAAATAGCTATTAGCCCATCTTAAAGCCCAGGTTCATGCCATGTATCAAGTGATATGGCAATCCAAGTCAAAAGAACGAGCCAATAAAATCATGCCATGTGTCAAATGATGTGGCAATCCAAGTCAAAAAAATGAGCCAATAAAATCATGCCACGTGTCAAATGATGTGGCAATCCAAACTAAATAAATAAGCCAATAAAATCGTGTCACATGTCAAGAAGGGGTGGCAATCCAAGTCAAATCAGCAACCAATAGAGTTGTGCCAAGTGTCTAGATGGTATTGGTCAGTTAAAACGGACCAATCAAATCGTAGAGCCCCACCACTCCCTACAACTATAAATAGAGGTCTTCATAAAGCTAGAAGACACCAGAAGTAATAACAAAAAGCAAGCAGAGAGCTCATGATTCAAACACCGCAGATTTCTCTACAAGCTACAAGTTCAAGATCTAGAACGAAGCTGAATAAAATACTAAGGCGTTCAAGATCAAATTACTGTTTGTGATTGATGTCGTGCTATAATTCCATATATTTTGACGTTATTTACCCTACTTGCTTATTGTTTGGATGCTAATTTGTGCGACAATTGAGCTTAATAGAGTTTATTTTATGTGTAGGAATGCTTGGACAATAAGTGAAGAAAAGTTGCACGAAATAGTACCTCAAAGCTACAAAATGGAGCAATAAAAGAAGACGTGCAAGGCAATGAAAAGTCACTGCCATATATAGTGCAAGGAATTATTCAAGGCACTGTCATTGGCGCCCCAGACAGTGCCTTGTGTAGAAACATTGACGCCCCTGACAGTGCCTCGCGCAGAAATATTGGTGCCTCTGACAGTGCCTCGCGCCGACGATGCTATCCGAGCCACTTTTATTTATTCACAATTTTTGGATGTGTAGATCTCAACCCTACCTTATAAATACCTCATAAACTTAGTTTTTAGGGGGAGATGACACTATCGGAGAGGCAAAAGTCTACGGAACACTTGGAAGCAACTNTGTAGAGCTCAACCTTATCTTATATATACCTCCTAAACTTAGTTTTTAGGGGGAGAGGACACTATTGGAGAGGCAAAAGGCTACGGAACACTTGGAAGCAACAAATCACAAGAGTTTTCTCTTCTGTTCTTCCTTAATCAGTATTTTAATGCTTTCAATTATTATCATGATTGTTAATATGGTTATGAGTAGTTAAACTCTCTAATCTAGGGTTCTATGGAACCTTTTGGAGGATGAATTCTTGTTACATTTAGGTATAATTTTGCCTTTGAATATTTCTAATTGTTCAACTACATGTTTATTGTTGTTGATTAAATGACCATCAATTGACTGTTCCTATTTATTATGTATTGCTTGAGAAAGAGTGCATATTTAGGTTATTGCCGAACAACATCAATCCCAAGGTATATGAGATAACAATACGACGGGTTTAAAAGCGGGATTAGAGATAACGAAGCTTTGACGTGATCATAGTGAGCGGTTAAAAAGTGCAAGCTAGCGTAATTCGAGAGAATATGCTAGTACATTATTGTAGTTTCTCGAGAGAGAATTACGATAAGTCGAGTGCTCATGATCAGTAGATAAAACTTAGGCGAAATTGTAGGAGACGTAGCGGGAAGGATTCCAACAATTGAGGAAATCATAACTCTAGATCTCCTTAATCTTGCCTCCAACCCTTAGTATCTTTAGTTATTAATTTACTACTTTAATTTGTTAGTTAATTAGGTAGACATAAGAATCTTAATAGTTATAACTTAAAAATTATTCGAACTTGTCTTCTTAGTGATACTTAACAATTATAGCGAAGCCTTAGTTCTATGTGGGATTCGACTCCGGACTTTTAGACCAGATTATATTTGCAGCGACAGCTTATCCTTTTTAGGACTAGAGTTGGGCGTAATCAAATTTTGGCGTCGTTGCCGGGGAACTAACGGTGTAGTTGTAGCTGTATATATTGCTAGGTTTCAAGTTTGAACTTTTATTTTGTTTTGTTTTGTTTTATTTTTTTTAATTTTATTTTATTTTACCTTTTGATTTGAGAAACATGATATCTTGGAATTATGGAACTATAGGTGCTGGTAATTTTAAGTAGGTAGATGAGCCTTATATTTTGAAATTTTCAAGGATGTCTAGGCAAGGTAACACCCCTCGATCGAGAGCCAAAAGGCGCATGCGAGTTTACTTAAGTTTTGGCTTACAAGAAGTTGTACCGCCCCACGAGCATAATCATAAGCTTGAATCAAAACTTGGGGTTCAATTCATAAGCTCGAGGTGGAGGCAGAAAGTGGTTCACGTCGTGTCGCGACGTTAAATTAGGCATTTGTTGGGAGGCAACCCAACTTTACTATTTTCTTATTTTATTTTATTTTTTATTTGTTTACTTTTTTTTATTTTTAATTGTATTGTCTTTTTTTATTTTTTAGGAGCATGAGAAGAATAGCTATTGGAAGGATGCTACAAGAAGCCAAACGGTTAGAACTAAGTGTGGGGTGCCCGCACAAAGAAAAATACCCGGAAGAAGTTTGAGTACCCCATGAGCTGCTAGTCCTTCGACCTTTAGCCTACCAAAGAGTTCTTTTTACCCTCTTATTATTTGTGTTGTGCATTTGGGACAATGCAAAGTTTTAAGTGTGGGGTGAGGAGATTGTCTTGGTGACTTTCTATTCTATTTTAGTTGTGTTAGTTTAATTGATAATTTTATTTTAGAAAATAATTTGGACTTTTCCCAACAATGGATCTCCTAGACAGTTTTCTTGAGGGATTTAAGTCTAAACATACCAAAAAAATAGAAAATAGAAAAATAATCCCCTGTGATTTTTCTTCATGCCTTGGTTCTTTTTCATTGGATGTAACTTGAACCGGGTAGTAGTAATATTTTTTAGAGTAGTATGTAGGAAATAAAGGAGAAGAAATGATGTCATTCATACCTTTTGACTTGTTTGATGGTTGCATACTTAGCTTCTGGCATGTGTTTCACCTTCCCTTGATTTTAAATATAGGATGATGCCTTGAAGAAAATAAATAGCATATGGTATGACTCCTATGTATCGGTTGCTTTACTTTTGTTTACTTTGTGCTTTATGCTTAATATATCTCTTGGTTGTGTGAATACTTATTTGATTGAGAGTTCGAATGGGTCCGTCCTTAGTGAGTCATGTGCCATGTGTAAAGTGAGTTCTTTGTATAGTCCATGTTATTGCATTTGAGTCTAGAACTTGCCCGGAATATGCATTGAAGCGAAATCCTAGGTGTTGCTCGGTTTGAAAAGTGATGTTAGGCTTTCTTTGATCTTTTTGAGTTTTATTTCTTATCACAAATAAAATCATCCTTAATTACCCTTTTGAGCCTATAAGCCTTTCTTTTGGCACCCACATTACAAGCCTATCCCCTTTTGTTCTTAATTGAATTATTTTTATCCTTATGCCTCTTAAAGCACTTGAATTATAAAGAGAGCGCTAGAAAGAAGTAATGAGAAAACTTGGGGTAGCTTTTAAGTGAAACCAATAGAAGGAAGAAATGTGGATTTTTATTTTAATAAAACTCCACTAGTGGCAAGGCAAAAATACAAGAAGAAATGAAAAGAAAAGAGAAAAAAATAAAATAAATAAAGGTTTCTTATTTTTTCTAGTGGATATGATCTGAAGCAATGCGTAAAGAAGAAGGAAAAATATTCTGGGGTGAGCTATCTTGTGATGATTGAAGTGGATTGAAGGAATTTTGCGCTTAAAGTTGAATACGTAATGTGTTAAAGTGCTTAGGAGGGTTAGCCACTATATCCTAAATATATCCTACACATCCCTTAGCCCACATTACAACCGTAATAATGTCCTAGTTGATTTCGGACCGAGCGGGCCTACATTGGTAGAAGTTTACATAAGGGGCAAGCCTATGGTACCTTTTGAGTGCATGTGACTTCTTTGAGAGTGTGAGTGATTTTTCTTTATATGTATGAGTCCTTAAAATATATTTGATCATGTGATTTGGATGCGTGGACTACTTACTCTTTGTTTTATTATTGAGGGCACATGGTTTCACAAAGGATAAGTAACATTATTAGACATCTCTGTTAGAATAAGTATTCAAGCCTCGGGTGCATTGTGACATTGAGTTAGGTTTCGAGGCTAGGATTGTTATAATCATGTTTCTCGTGGGTTGGATGTTTTGAAATTGGGCATGAGTATGTGAAGTGCATTTTGACCGCATATGCTAGAGTGTTATTGTTACTATCAACCATGGTCATAGGTGTAGTGTGCTGTGAATGTGTGGCTTGTTGGGTCCTTGAAAAGGAAGTGTTTGGTTGGTTGACTTGAGGGCGGGCAACATTTAAATGTGGGGTGTTGATGTCGTGCTATAATTCCATATATTTTGATGTTATTTACCCTACTTGATTGTTGTTTGGATGCTAATTGGTACGACAGTTGAGCTTAACAAAGTTTATTTTACGTGTAGGAATGCTTGGACATGAAGTGGAGAAAATTTGCACGAAATGGTACCTCAAAGCTACAAAATGGAGCAATAAAATAAGACGTGCAAGGAAATGAAAAGTCATGGCCATAGACAGTGCAAGGCATTATCCAGGGCACTGTCATTGGTGCCCCAGACAATGGCTCATGCAGAAACATTGGTGCCCCTGATAGTGCCTCACACAAAAATGTTGGTGCCTCTGACAGTGCCTCGCGCCGACGATGCTATCCGAGCCACTTTTATTTCCTCACAATTTTTGGACGTGTAGAGCTCAACCTTATCTTATAAATACCTCCTAAACTTAGTTTTTAGGGGGAGAGGACACTATTGGAGAGGAAAAAGGCTACAAAACACTTGGAAGCAACAAATCACAAGAGTTTTCTCTTTTGTTCTTCCTTAATCTGTACTTTAATGCTTTCAGTTATTATCATGATTGTTAATATGGTTATGAGTAGCTAAACTCTCTAATCTAGGGTTTTATGGAACCTTTTGGAGGATGAATTCGTGTTACATTATAGTATAATTTTGCCTTTGAATATTCCTAATTGTTCAACTACATGTTTATTGTTGTTGATTGAATGGCCATCAATTGACTGTTCCTATTTATTATGTATTGCTTGAGAAAGAGTGCATATTTAAGTTATTGTCGAATAACGTCAATCCCAAGGTATATGGGAGATCAATACGACAGGTTTAACAGCGGGATTAGAGATAACGAAGCTTTCACGTGATCATAGTGAGCGGTGAAAAAGTGCAAGCTAGCGTAATTCGAGAGAATATGCTAGTACATTATTGTAGTTGCTCGAGAGAGAATTACGATAAGTCGAGTGCTCATGATCAGTAGAGAAAACTAAGGCAAAATTATAGGAGACGTAGCGGGAAGGATTCCAACAATTGGGAAAATCATAACTCTAGATCTCCTTAATCTTGCCTCCAACCCTTAGCATCTCTAGTTGTTAATTTACTACTTTAATTTGTTAGTTAATTAGTTAGACATAAGAATCTTAATAGTTATAACTTAGAAAATGTTCGAATTTGTCTTTTTAGTGATACTTAACAATTATAGCGAAGCCTTAGTTCTCTGTGGGATTCGACTCCGGACTTTTAGATCGGATTATATTTGCAGTGACCGCTTATCATTTTTAGGACTAGAGTTTGGCGCGATCAAATTTTGGCGTCGTTGTCGGGGAACTAACGGTGTAGCTGTAGCTGTATATATTGCTAGGTTTCAAGTTTGAACTTTTATTTTGTTTTGTTTTGTTTTATTTTTTTAATTTTATTTTATTTTACTTTTTGTTTTGAGAAACATGACATCTTGGAATTATGGAAGTTTAGGTGTTGGTAATTTTACTTTTGATCCGTATACATATTATGAAGGAAACCACCCGTGGCAAAATTCTCAAAACGTTTCTGAGAGCGAGTTATGTGCACCAACTCAATTTTATTCGTGGAATGTGTGTGATATGTGTGGTGGTCAAAATGATCACTTTCATGATTGTACTTATATTTGTTTTCCTCCCCCAACCCCTTACTATGATGGTTCTACTTTTTTTATGAAGTTAATAGGAACAAAGAACCCAGGGATAATGACCTGAACGAGATCAAGGATATGCTAAGGTACCATGTGGGAAATAATAATGAGACACAGCTGCAGATACAAAGACAAGGGACAACTATTCGAAACTTGGAGGCTCAAGTGAGTCAACTAGTTGAAGCTATTAATGTTCAACAAGTTAATATTATGGATAGTAGCCAGGAGCAGTGTGCTTTAGAGACAAAAAATGGCGGTGCCAATAGAGGGGTCCAGAGTAGAATACCAACACTCTAACCAGCTAGAATTTGATGATGTCTATGTTGAAGAAATGATACTAGAGTCAGGAAAGGACAATGAGGATACAAATTTAGTTGACTCTAGTATATTTTGTGTCGAGGAGGCTGAAAATCTTAAAGTTCAGGTATTTAAGTGTGTCGGGCCTCATGCAAACACTTCTCTATATTATGTTTGGATGGTGAAATAAAAATTGATCCTTATGAGCATAAAAAGAAGTCAAGGGAAGAGGTAGATGAGCTTTATATTTTGAAATTTTCAAGTATGTCTAGGCAAGGTGACACCCCTCGATCGAGAGCCAAAAGGTGCATGCGAGTTTACTTAATATTTGGCTTACAAGAAGTTGTACCATCCCAGGAGCATAATCATAAGCTTGAATCAAAACTTAGGGTTCAATTCATAAGCTCGAGGTGGAGGCAGAAAGTGGTTCATGTCATGTCGCGACGTTAAATTAGGCATTTGTTGGGAGGCAACCCAACTTTACTGTTATTTTATTTTATTTTATTTTTTGTTTGTTTACATTTTTTTATTTTTAATTGTATTATTTTTGTAGTGTCTTTTTTGTATTTTTTAGGAGCATGGGAAACATAGCGATTGGAAGTATGCAACAACAAGCCAAATGGGTAGAACTAAGTGTGGGGTGCCATCATAAAGGAAAATACCTAGGAGAAGTCTGAGTACCCCATGAGCTGTTAGTGCTTCGGTCTTTAGCCTACCAGAGAGTTTGTTTTATCCTCTTACTATTTATGTTGTGCATTAGGGACAATGCACGGTTTTAAGTGTGGGGTGAGGAGATTGTCTGGATGACTTTTTATGCTATTTTAGTTGTGTTAGTTTAATTGATAATTATTTTTAGAAAAACAAATTGAACTTTTCCCAATGATGGATCTCCTAGACAGTTTTCTTGAAGGATTGAAGTCTAAACAAAAAATACCAAAAAATTAGAAAATAGAAAAATAATCTCCCGTGGTTTTTCTTCGTACCTCGGTTCTTTTCCATTGGATGTAACTTGAATCGGGTAGTAGTAATTTTTTATAGAGTAGTATGTAGGAAATAATGGAGAAAAAATGATGTGATTCACACCTTTTGACTTGTTTGATGGTTGCATACTTAGCTTCTGGCATGTGTTTCACCTTCCCTTGATTTTAAATATAGGATGATGCATTGAAGAAAATTAATAGCATGTGATATGACTCCTATGTCTCGGTTGCTTTACTTGTGTTTACTTTGTGCTTCATTCTTAATATATCTCTTGGTTGTGAGAATACTTGTTTGATTGAGAGTTCGAATGGGTCCGTCCTTAGTGAGTCATGTGCCATGTGTGAAGTGAGTTCTTTGTATAGTTCATGTTATTGTATTTGAGTCTAGAACTTGCCCGCAATGTGAATTGAAGCGAAATCCAGGTGTTGCTCAGTTTGAAAAGTGATGTTAGGCTTTCTTTGATCTTTTTTAGTTTTATTTTTTATCACAAATAAAATCATTCTTAATTACCCTTTTGAGCCTATAAGCCTTTCTTTTAGCACCCGCATTACAAGCCTATCCCCTTTTGTTCTTAATTGAATTATTTTGTTCCTTATACCTCTTAAAGCACTTGAATTATAAAGAGAGCGCTAGAAAGAAGTAATGAGGAAACTTGGGGTAGCTTTTGAGTGGAACCACTAGAAGGAAGAAATGTGCATTTATATTTTAATAAAACTCCACTAGCGGCAAGGCAAAAATACAAGAAGAAAAGAAAAAAAAGAGAGAAAAAAATAAAATAAATAAAGGTTTCTTATTTTTGCTCGTGGATGTGATATGAAGCAGTGCGTAAAGAAGAGGGAAAAATATTCTAGGGTGAGCTATCTTGTGATGATTGAAGTGGATTGAAAGAATTTTGCGCTTAAAGTTGAATACGTGATGTGTTAAAGTGCTTAGGAGAGTTAGACACTATATCTTAAATATATCGTACCCGTTCCTTAGCCCATATTACAACCATAATAAAGTCCTAGTTGATTTCGAGCCGAGCGGGCCTACATTTGTAGAAGTTTACATAAGAGGCAAGCCTATGGTACCTTTTGCGTGCATGTGACTTATTTGAGAGTGTGAGTGATTTTTCTTCATATATGTGAGTCCTTACAATATATTTGATCATGTGATTTGGATGTGTGGACTGCTTACTCTTTATTTTATTGTCAGGGCACATGGTTTCACAAAGGATAGGTAACATTATTAGACATCTTTGTTAGATTAAGTATTCAAGCATCGGGTGCATTGTGACATTGAGTTAGTTTTCGAGGCTAGGATTATTATAATCATGTTGCTCGTGGGTTGGATGTTTTGAAATTGGGCATGAGTATGTGAAGTGTATTTTGACCGCATACGCTAGAGCTTAATTGTTACTATCAACCATGGTCATAGGTGTAGTGTGCTGTGAATGTGTGGCTTGTTGGGTCTTTGAAAAGGAAGTGTTTGGTTGGTTGAATTGAGGGCGAGCAATATTTAAGTGTGGGGTGTTGATGTCGTGCTATAATTCCATATATTTTGACATTATTTACCCTACTTGCTTGTTGTTTGAATGCTAATTTGTGTGACAATTGAGATAAATAGAGTTTTATTTTACGTGTAAGAATGTTTGGACATGAAGTGGAGAAAAGTTGCACGAAATGGTACCACAAAGCTACAAAATAGAGCAATAAAATAAGACGTACAGGCAATGAAAAGTCATGCCATAAACAGTGCAAGGCATTATCCAGGGCACTGTCATTTGTGCCCAGACATTGCCTCATGCAGAAACATTGGTGCCCCTGATAGTACCTCGCGCAGAAATGTTAGTGCCTCTGATAGTGCCTCGCGCCGACGATGCTATTCGAGCCACTTTTATTTCCTCACAATTTTTGGACGTGTAGAGCTCAACCTTATCTTATATATACCTCCTAAACTTAGTTTTTAGGGGGAGAGGACACTATTGGAGAGGCAAAAGGCTACGGAACACTTGGAAGCAACAAATCACAAGAGTTTTCTCTTCTGTTCTTCCTTAATCAGTATTTTAATGCTTTCAATTATTATCATGATTGTTAATATGGTTATGAGTAGTTAAACTCTCTAATCTAGGGTTCTATGGAACCTTTTGGAGGATGAATTCTTGTTACATTTAGGTATAATTTTGCCTTTGAATATTTCTAATTGTTCAACTACATGTTTATTGTTGTTGATTAAATGACCATCAATTGACTGTTCCTATTTATTATGTATTGCTTGAGAAAGAGTGCATATTTAGGTTATTGCCGAACAACATCAATCCCAAGGTATATGAGATAACAATACGACGGGTTTAAAAACGGGATTAGAGATAACGAAGCTTTGACGTGATCATAGTGAGCGGTTAAAAAGTGCAACCTAGCGTAATTCGAGAGAATATGCTAGTACATTATTATAGTTTCTCGAGAGAGAATTACGATAAGTCGAGTCCTCATGATCAGTAGAGAAAACTTAGGCGAAATTGTAGGAGACGTAGAGGGAAGGATTCCAACAATTGAGGAAATCATAACTCTAGATCTCCTTAATCTTGCTTCCAATCCTTAGTATCTCTAGTTGTTAATTTACTACTTTAATTTTTTAGTTAATTAGTTAGACATAAGAATCTTAATAGTTATAACTTAGAAATTATTCGAACTTGTCTTCTTAGTGATACTTAACAACTATAGCGAAGCCTTAGTTCTCTGTGTGATTCGACTCCGAACTTTTAGACCGGATTATATTTGCAGTGACCGTTTATCCTTTTTAGGACTAGAGTTGGGCGTGATCAGTGATCAAATACAAATTCAAGTTCAAGAAGGAGATTTAAGACCAAGCTCTACAAGCCCTTGAATCAAATCAAAGTCAAGCTCATTAAGATACTTTACATCCTTGAAGAATCATAGAAATACCATAGAGTTTGTAACATTTACATTTATTGAAAGAAAATACTATATTTGTTGCGCAATTTTCCAGTCATGATTATTTAATTTTTTCGACGCAAAAATTTATTGTTACAAACACTTTACTATAAAATTTATACTTACGATATTTGCCAAAACAAAATATTTGATACTAAATGTAACGACCCAATCGGTCGTTTTAACTTTTAGAACCCTGTTCCCATAAATAAAACTTTCCGTATGTGCTTTAAATGATTTATGACTTGCGGGGATGGCTGGTTCGGGATTTGGAAGTGTTTGGGTTGAAATCGAAACATTTGGTTATTTAAGATGGCTTTAAAAGGCCAAGTTTGACTTCGGTCAACATTTTGAGAAAACGACCCCGGAATAGAATTTTTACGATTCCAACAGCTCTGTATGGTAAATTTGG
The DNA here is from genome assembly GCA_000715115.1 of Nicotiana otophora. Taxonomy (NCBI): domain Eukaryota; kingdom Viridiplantae; phylum Streptophyta; class Magnoliopsida; order Solanales; family Solanaceae; genus Nicotiana; species Nicotiana otophora. Next base: position 8,307 of record AWOL01S0049090.1, on the reverse strand, counting down.
ACTTAGGAGCGTGTTCGGAATTTTATTTGAAAGTCCGTAATTAAATTAGGCTTGAAATGACTAAAATAGGAATTTAAAGTTTGAAAGTTTGACCGGGGAGTTGATTTTTTGATATTGGGGTCGGAATCCAGTTCTGAAACTTTTCACAGCTCCGTTATGTCATTTATGACTTGTGTGCATAATTTGAGGTCAATCGGACTTGATTTGATAGGTTCCGGCATCGAATGTAGAAATTGAAAATTCTTAATTTCATTAAGCTTAAATTGGTGTATGATTCATAGTTTTAGCGTTGTTTGATGTGATTTAGAGGTTCGACTAAGTTCGTATGATGTTTTAGGACTTGTTGGTATATTTGGTTGAGGTCCCGAGGGCCTCGGGTGAGTTTCGGATGGTTAACGGATCAAAATTGGACTTAAACAGCTGCTGCAATTTTTTCTCTTCTGCTGGAAATTCTGGGCTGTGATCGAGCCCAAGATCGAGTCCAAGATCGAGGCCTAAGATCGAGGCCCAAAATCAAGCTCCCAAGATCGATCTCCCGAGATCGAGCTCCCGAGATCGAGCTCCCGAGATCAAACTCCCGAGATCGAGCTCCCCTGATCGAGCTCCCCTGATCGAGCTCCCTGGTCGGACTGGACAGATCTGTAAGTTATAAAAACAGAGACATTCGACCCATTTGCCATTTTTGACAAACTTGAGCTTGAACAGAGGCGACTTTTGACAGATTTTCAAGGAAAGACATTTGAGGTAAGTGATTCCAACTCGAATTCGTTTTATATACACAAATATATCATTGTTTTCACCATTTAATTAGTGTTTGGAGATTGAAATTTGGAAAATTTTAGAAAATCTCATAGAAAAGAATTTTTGAGATTTCGGTATCGATTCGGAGTCGGATTTGAGTGAAACTAGTATGGTTGGACTCGTATTTGAATGGGTTATCGAATTTCATAACTTTCACCGGATTCCGAGATGTGGCCCCCACAGACGAATTTTAATTAATTTCGGGATTTTATTTGAAAATGTAGTATTTCTTATAGAATTGATTCCTATAAATTTTAGTGATTGTATCGCATTATTTATGGTTAGATTCGAGCCAATCAAAGTTGGATAATCGAGGAAAGGGCCTTCTAGTGGATTAAATTGGAGCAAATTGAGTAAGTCTCTTGTCTAATCTTGTGAGGGGGAAATTTACCTCATAGGTTATTAAATTAAATAATTGTTGCTAATTGCGGAGGCTACGCACGCACGAGGTGACGAGAGTCCGTGCGTAGCTACTATTAATGCTAAAGTTCGGATAGTTTAGGACTCAAAGTATGAATTACTTGTGTAAATTATATTCTTTATTAATTAAAATATTTGATGTATATATTGTGAATTGTTATGAAAGGTAGAAAAAATTATGAAATTTTCATATGCTTATTTTTTGTTTAGATTAATTAATTGTTGAAATAAATTGTTATCCTCTCGAACAAAATTTTACAATAAATACTCTTATTATGGAGGTACATAAGAAAATGTCCTCCTTTCTTGAGGATCGGTCCGAACGCCTCGGTAGGATAGATGCATCTATGGATCGTGCCGCACGTCCCTCGGCAGTGTACACAATATTCTGGATCGGGCCGAACGACCTCGGCAGAAATCGTGCTTAATAATAATAATTACACGATACCTTAATAGTTTATTTTGGCTTGCGAAGCTAATTGATAAATTGGAGAATCCTTGGAATTTAATGAATTATTATTCCTGCTTGTTAAGGAATTAATTGTTATTCCTGTAAATGAGATTAATTGATAAATCAGAAATTATTTGAATTGAAGAAATTTAATTAATATATTGAGAATTGTTGCCTTTGAAGGAATTTGATTATTTTTGCTGGTTAAATAAATTATTGTAAATTCTGTGAATCATGATGATTTAGATATTCTAGTTTTATTTCAATTATTATTATTGACCCATAGTGAATGTCAAAGTCGGTTATCTCGTCTCTACCACTTCGAGATTAGGCTTGATACTTACTGGGTACACGTTATTTTCGTACATACTGCACTTGCTGCACATTTTGTTGTACAGGTACATATATGTATAGCGGCCTTGTGGGCGCAGAGGTGTGGTTAATAATTATGGGGACATAGGTGAGCTGCATTCTATATTACGATCCGCAGCTAACAGAGTCTCCTTTAGAGTTATTATATTTTCTTGTCTAATTTGTATTCTGGACAGATGCTGTATTTTATTTTTAATTCCCTAGTAAATGCTCATGCACTTGTGACATCGGGTTTTGGGAATTATTGTGAATTGTTTAGAAATTTAGTTGCTAAAAATATTTATCATTTACTCTATGAGTTTTATCTTTACTATTTCATTAAAGAAAATTTTATTTCAAAAATACTAAAATGGGTAATTAAGTTAATTGATTATGCTTGGCTTGCCTGACAGTGGTGTCCGGTACCATCACGGCCTTTTTTTTGGATTTTGGGTCATGACAACATGGTATCATAGCACTAGGTTCACGTAGGTCTCACGAGTCATGAGCAAGTCTAATAGAGTCTTGCGGATCGGTACAGAGACGTCTGTGCTTATCTATGAGAGGCTATAGGGCTGTTAGGAATACTTCCCTTTTTGATTTCTCATCGTGCGATTCGATTTCTTTGAGGCTTATGCCTACATTTCCTTCCTATTCAATCTTATGCGATATGAAGCGCTTGCTATAAATTGGGGATCGAGGAAATTTTTAATGGTACTACAGTTGTAGTACATAACGCTTCTCCCTGTGTAATTAATTGGGCTATTGTCGTCACTTTGCGAAAGGTCGCTCTGTCATTTCAAATTAAGTATCAGTACTACCTAAGATTTTGAGATTTGGCAATGATTGTTATGATGATTCATGCATTGTTATCACACAATGTTTTTGAAATGGTAAAATGCCCGTCTATGTGCCAGGGAAGTAAACGATTTGAAAGAAGGTTTTTCTCAGTACATAATTCAGAGGTTCCATGTTTTAATTCCAGCGGAGAAAAGTCAATCATACTATGAATGTTTAGGTTTGGGGTTGATGGAGTAACGAAGCTTGATATTTTCGAGTGTGGTATAGTTCTCAATTTTGATGTGGTGTCATCGCCTTGTAAAATGCATTAAGGTTCGCCTGTGTTATGGTTTTCTTCAATTCGCCTTCACGACGGGGTGTTAGAAATTGGTATAGGGGAAGCAGTCGTGATAGATCGGGTGTGCAATAATTTAGGATCGAAGCAGCGTTTCTAGCATTGATGTCTCGAGAAGGATGATCGTCAGAAAGGTTTAAAGCTGGTAACGAGCTATTGGTTCACGTGCTACAGAGACGGAATTTGAGTTTAGGCAACAACTGGGCAGCGAAGGATAAGGAAGGGCATATGGAAGGTGCCTTGCGGTGGTTAGGTTCCGAAAAGGCCAAGTGTAAGAAAATAGAAGCAGAGTAGTTGCTTAAAGGAGATGGTTGTCCAAAGTGGGAGAGTGGCAAGGTAGCACATGGGTTACGTGGTAGGATGATTACACGTCTTGGGGAACGTTTGGATTGATTTGGGATGTAGAATGGACAGTGACTAGGTCTACGGATTTAAGTTCTAATATTAGCTGCTATATTGAGGAAGATTAGATACTACAGGAGGGAGTTGCTTGATATGAAGAAGGATACAACATGACTTTGGATTGGAATGTATTGTCGCACCTCTAGTTGACGTCTATGAGGAGTGAACAGACTGGTGCAGCTGGTGAATAAGCTCAGACTCAGGATGATCTACTGATTTTGTAGTAATTGCACCGAGTGCAGCGACGTTGGAATATGTCAGCATGTAATTTCCATAGGTGGGTTATCTCCTGTAAGCAGCTTAGCGGTCGCGTGGTGTTGACGAAGCTTCTGCAAAGAATTCTACTGGCTACCCGGTAAGAGATTTAATATGTAAATATGGCTAGTGGTTTGGAGTGTTTATTAAAGGTTAGTAGAAGGATTTCGAGAAAATTTGGCGAGTTGCGTGTGCAGGATCATGTCAACGATGAAGAAAGAATCTCGGTGGATTCCGAAATTTTGTAATTTGTAGCTTCAAGCTAAGTGGGAGAGCCCCG